>JAPFFP010014081.1:0-39893 GCA_026153255.1 Solanum medicagineum
CTCCTGCTTTATATACTCAGTACATATTTCGTACTGACCCCCTCCTTTTGGGGGCTGCGTTTCATGCCCGCAGGTTCTGACGTACAGGTAAGGGAGCCTTCAGCTTAGGACCTACTCAGTTACACTACGCTCCTTTGTTCAGGAGTACATTTTGGGTACTATTACTTGCATTGTGTGCTGTCTGGTAGCTGTTAACTGTTTTCCTGCAGGTGGGTTAGGCCATAAAACAGAGGAAACTCTGCCGAAATTCCGGCAGAATTTAGTAAACTAATTTAGGAACCTTTGTGATTGGATGTTAGCACTAGTGCCTAATCGGCACGAGTCACGGTTCCGGGGTGGGGTCGTGACAATAGTCTTGTATGTGGTAGGTGCAGCACCAACAGTAGGAACAATGAAAAGGTTTATAGCCAGTAAAGGAAAATTTTCAGTTGAACCTGTCGTGTTGTATCATTCAGATGGATATTTTGTTATCAGATTTGCAAACAAGGAGGAACGAGATAAAGTATTGTGCTCAGGTCCCCATCATATGTTTAACGACTTGTCATCATGAAACCATGGAATCTAGAGTTCAATTTTAAGGAGGGAATTCTCACTACCATTCCCTTATGGGTAAAACTGCCTAACCTTCCCCTCAATTGTTGGAATGTTGTAGTTCTTAGCAAAATTGGGAGTAGCCTTGGAATCCCTTGTATGCTGATGAATGTAGTACACACACTAGCATGATCTCATTTGCTAGAATACTGATTGAAATGGATATAACTAAGTCCTACCAAAAACAGTCAAGTTCTAGGATCCAAAAGGAAAGGTCTATGAGCAACAAATCTGGTATGAATTAAAACCCATACTCAGTCAAAAATGCTTGCAAGTAGGTCATTCAAGCCAAGATAATCCACCTATGCCACCCATTAGAAAAGGACAGGGACAAGGATCAGGAAAGGAGTGGAAACAAGCAGGGAAGAAAGACAAAGTCCAGGACAAGGTTGATACCTTACAATAGGGCATGGTAAAGGGGAAAGTGACAACAGAAAGTCCAGGAAAAAACATGGAAGGTTGGCATACAGTTAGGTATAAATTAAACAAGTGAAGGGAAGTGCAGAGCCAAGTAATGAAGATACAAAAACCTGATCAAGGCAAAAGTACATTTGAAACTGGACAATGTAGCAGCAAAGAAGGGAATAGGAATAGCAAGGAACATTTAGGAGAAAATATATATGATAGTAACCTGGACCGTTAGAGGTTTCAATTAGGAAGTGAAACACAGAGAAATGAGGACGTTTATAAGGAAAAATAAAGTTAGTTTAATAGCTATATATGAGCACAGAGTTAGAGAAGATACAACTAGTAGAATTATAAACAAAGTCATGCCTGGATGGGAATGGACTACCAATGCAACCAACAATGTTAGAGGAAGAATATGGGTGGCTTGGGATCCAAACAAGGTTTGACGATAAAGAATCATCATCACAACACATACATGGCTTGATAATAGTGAAGCAGATAGACATGCATTTTCAATTTACTAGTGTATGGACTGCACACAATAGTTGCCAGAAGATCTTTATGGACAATCATACAAAATTTGAATAATCAGGTTGTTGAACCATGGTTGCTTATGGGTGATTTCAATGTTGTGTTGAGCCTTGAAGATAGACATATTGATTGCTAAGTCTTAGAAGCAGAGACAAGAGACTTCAATAACTGCATGAATCAGTGTAATCTATCAGAAATACCAACTGCGAGTAGGCAGTTCACTTGGACAAATGGACATGTGTTTAGTAAAATTGATAAGGCCCTGGTTAATGCAGAATGGATAACAAGTATGACACTTGCACCAGTATTGGTGATGGAACCTTGATTTTCAGATCACTCACCCTTGAGCATCACAATAAGCCAACACAGAGACAACACCAAGAGACTATTTAGATTTTTTAATTGCCTAGCCCAACTCTCAAATTTCCAAGATAAAGTAGCGCAAGGATGGATGAGGATAGGTAAAGGAATGAGAGGAGTATGACAAAATATAAAGGGAGTGAGAAGAGAGATGCACAAATTAAATCAGCAAGAATAGGAGTTTCAAAAAAGGTACAACAACTAAAGGAGAAGTTGGAGGAAAACCAAAGACAGATGAGAAACATTCTTCTGGCCCAATCTGTAATAGAGTCTGAAAGAGAGATAAGACAAGAATTGAACAAATGGAGTCAAATTGAAGAGGCTATATATAAACAAAAGTCTAGAGTACAATGGCTCAAGTTGGGAGATGCTAATACGAAATATTTTTTTGCCAGCATGAAAAATAGGAAAGCTCAAAATCAAATCACCATGCTTACAATAGAGGATGGAGTTATACTAAAGGATCATAAAGATGTCATTGAAGAAGCTGTGGGTTTCTACCAAAAACTCCTTGGCCAGCACAGCCCAAACATGCCAGCAGCTCAACAAAGAACTCTACAAGAAGGTCCAATCCTTACAAGATCCTAACAATTGACTTTGATTAAAAAATCCACCAAGGATGATGTTCTGACAGCACTGCAAGGTATTGATGATAATAAGGCACCAGGGAGAGATAACTTTAATGCATATTTTTTCAAGAAAACATGGACCACAATTGGAAATGAGGTAACAAATGCAGTTCTTCAATGTTTTCAGACTAGTAAGATGTATGAACCCATCAATAGAACTGTAGTAGTACTGATACCAAGAGTGAAGCATCCTAATTCTATTAAGGAATATAGACCTCTCTCTTGCCGCACAATCATTTACAAGATTATTGCAAAAATGCTCATCCAAAGACTCCAGACAGTTATGGAATATCTGGTGGATGAAGTCATGCTGCTTTTGTTCCAGGAAGAATGTTGACTGACAATGTAATCTTAAGTCATGAACTCATAAAGGCTATGGAAGGAAGACAATATCTCCTAGATGTATATTCAAAATCGACATGCAAAAGGAATATGATTCACTCGAATGACATTGCCTTGAAGAGGTCTTGAAAGGTCTGCAATTACCAACAAGGTTACATGGATCATGCATTGTGTTAAAACAGTCTCTTATGCTATAATGATAAATGGTGCACCTAGTGCTCCGTTCAAGGAAAAGAGAGGGGTCAAGCAGGGAGATGCTTTATCACCCTATCTATTTGTCCTAGCAATGGAGTACCTCACCAGGTCTCTGAAGACACTAAGGATAGAAAAGGACTTCAAATTTCATCCAAGATGCCAAAAACACCAAATAATATAACTCAGTTTTGCAGATGATTTGTTACTATTCAGTAGAGGAGATACAACATCAACAACATTGTTATATAGATGTTTCCAAGAGTTCTCAAAAGTGTGAGGACTTGTAGCAAACCAAGCTAAAAGCAGCATTTACTTTGGTGGGGTCCCTGAAGCAACTCAACAACAAATACTACAGATCACAAGATTTACAAGAGGTTCCTTACCATTCAAATATCTAGGAGTTCCCTTGAGTACTAAGAGACTGGCAATACATCATTGTAAATCACTACTAGATAGGATGATGGAGAGGACCAACACCTGGATAGTGAAATACTTGTCATATGCAGGAAGGCTCCAACTAGTCCAGAGTGTACTCAAAGCAATCTAAAATTTTTGGGCACAAATATTCCTACTTCCTAAGAGAGTAATTCAGCAGGTAGATACAATATGTAGAAGGTTCCTATGGACAGGAGATCATCAACATAAGGGGAAAACAACTATATCTTGGGATACTATATGTAAATCAAAAGTGGCAGGTGGACTGAATATCCCAAAAGCTCTCAACTGGAACAACGCAACCGTAATCAAACACATGTGGAGTTTATCAACAAAAAGGGGCAAATTGTGGATCAAATAGGTACATACCTTTTACTTAAAGGGAAGAAAGCCATGGGAAATTCAAGCCAAACAAGCATTCGGGATTGTCCAAAAAATACTCCATGCAGGTCAATGGTTAGAAAAAGCAAGATTGCAAAAAGAGGATATCATTGAAGCACATACATTCTCCATCAAAGTAGTGTACAAACTACTTACAGGCCAGTATGCTAAGGTGTCATGGAGGAGGTTAATATGCAACGACCATGAAAGTCCTTTATACTTGGCTCAACAGTAAAGACTATACACAAAAGACATGCTGGAGAAATGGGGCATCACCAATGAAACAAGTTGCCCTCTATGAAACAGTGAACTTGAGTCACACTAGCACCTATTTTTTGCATGTAATACAACCAAGCAAATATGGCAACAACTCTTGAACTGGCTGTCCATCAACATACATAGTCAAGGCTGGAAAGAAGAGATAGATTGGGCAGAGAGAAATGCTAGGAAAAAGGAAATTGCAGCTGATGTACATAGAGCAACACTAGCAGCGACTATCTATACTGTGTGCCAGGAAAGAAATCTTAGAATATTTCAGAACAAGATCAAGAATGCAAGTCAGATAATGAGGCAGGTTATATAGGAAATACATTGTAGAGGTAGTCTAATTTTGAGATTGGCTGATGTAATGAATAGGTTGAATTTTAATCCTTAAATGACTACTGATAGATTATTAGAAATGAAAGAAGAGATAAGAGATTGGGATATATCCATTTCCTGAGTTTCAAAGCTGTTCATATTGATATATCTGATAATAGAAAACAGTTACAAAAAAAAACATAATTATGTAATGTATCAATATTTAATTTGTCTATCATCAATTCTCACCTTAATAAATAAAAAATAATAAAAAATATAAATATTTATTTTTCACAAAAAATTGTTGCAATTAGAAAAGAGGAAAAGTTTTTTAAAATGAGCCAAAAAAGAAGCAATAAAAAAGTTTTTTTTTTAACAGCATTATTTAGCCATGTTTAACAACGCTAAATCATACTTATATATCAATTATGAGCCTTTTTTATTTGAATTAGGTACTCATTTTGAATACTTTTATAAAGTTGTGTCAAAAAATGATAATCAAGTATTATTGGAAATAACATACTCAGATTTTCACCAGGTTTGAAAATGGTGAAATGTATGTATATTTTAGCCCTATCTTCTTGGGCTTTTAAAATTCGTATTAGAAAAAAATTCACGATCACAATTAGGGGTGACAAAATGGGTAATTAAATTATTTGGGTATCTATCTACATTTACCTATTTTAAATGGGTTGGCTACCCAACTCATTTAAGATGGATAAAAAATTGGTAAAAACTCATCTTTACTCATTTGAAAATGATAGTTTAATGGGCATATCAATAAAGATAAAAGTAATTCATTCATAATGTAAATTAATTTTTTATTGGGGGGAGTTGGGGTGGGTGAGAAGTAAGTAAAATTTTTTGAATTTTCTAAAAAGTATATTAACTTTTTATTGAGAGGGGCTGAAAATAGGGGGAGGGAAACAAAAAAATATACATATTTTTAAACATTTGGAGGGAGGGGGAAGGGGGGATTGGGGGTTGTAAAAGAAAATTATTTTTTTAAAAAAATTTATTTATTTATTTGGTCAGGGTGGGGGTTAATTAGAGGTAAAAAAATTTGAGAATTTTTTTAAAAAAAT
Organism: Solanum medicagineum; assembly: GCA_026153255.1. Taxonomy (NCBI): domain Eukaryota; kingdom Viridiplantae; phylum Streptophyta; class Magnoliopsida; order Solanales; family Solanaceae; genus Solanum; species Solanum medicagineum. Next base: position 5,537 of record JAPFFP010014081.1, read on the forward strand.
AATTTTTTTTACATTTTCTTTTTGGGTCGTAGGGGGAGAGGGATGGGAGCTTGGGTGAGGTAAAAAATTTAAATTTTCTTTTGGGTAGGGGGCCTCTCGAGGGTGGAGGCGGGGCAGCTCGGGGTAGAGGGGGGGGGGGAGAGTGAGGATGCCTAAAAGGACTTGTTTTTGAAACTTTTAACATGATCCCTACTATAATATGGTATTCATATTTTTCCATATTATCCATGGGATAACTCGTTTTTACCCATTTAACATGAGTGGAGTTGGATATTTTATTCATTTTTACTTAACTTATATTTGATCGACTTATATTCGGCTCGACCTGCTCGTTTGCCGCTCCTACTCACAATATACTTACCTATCTATTTATAAAGACTAGTTCTTGGAACGTGCATTGCACGTTTGACCCTTACTATTGTGAAGAATACTCTTCTTAAATTAATACCATGATATCTTCTAAAAAATAAAGTTTATCAAGTTAAAATAAAGTACATTATTGTACACATAATTAAAATAAAATACAAGTGTATTCAAGCAGTAAATAGAATCTGATCTTGTTCAAAGGAAAAGGAATAGTATTACCTTATGTTGCGTAGGACTCAACAAATAAGAAGGCAATAGTAGTAGTTTTTTGTGTAGTCTAATAGATGAGGAGAAGGAATAAACTAATAAAAATATTTGATATTATGCGATGACATTTATAATATGGAAAAAATATGAAAAGAATAAAGACTATAACAGAGTGAAGCTCAACAAACCAAACAAATAAATGTTATAATATGAAAAGTTTGATACTATAGCTGGTAATTTAAAAGGTTACACACTAACAACCTACACTAATTACGTACTACATAGAGAAAACAAACGTTTTTGTTTCTAAATGTAACTTATAGATGAATTGTGTTGAATTATTAACTAATAATTAAATGATCAAGACACATTTTCGTAATTCGACTTTCAACTATGGAGCTTCCCACTTTTAGTATAACTAGTTTTCGAACACGTGCATTGACCGTGTATCTCATGTTAATTATATTAGTATAAGTACTTAAGAAATATTACAATAAGTGTTACAATGAGTTGCATAGAAATTGAAGCGATAATATATGGTATACAATGAGATGGATAATGAGCCTATTCAATCGATATTATTATCGTTGCAAGACATATCATGCTCAAATATTGGTATCAAATAAATTTCAAAAGCAATATTCGAATGACTTAAATTATGTAATTCTTATAACATCTCAAGCATCAACTTCACAAAAGTTCTTTCTTTAGTATGTCACAACATAAATTTAATGTCAGCACCATAGTTGCAAAATATTTCACTAAAGTTTTGGTCTTTTTCTAAAACAATTTTAGCTTTCAAACTTTTACGCCCACTTACATGTCAAGAAATTATTGTCGAATGAGAATAGTATTTTGTAAAAGTTGAATAAAAATCAATCAACATATGCTTTCCTTAGAATGACTAGTAAATCATTATCAACTTTGTAGGGAACACCTAAACAAAATAGTAATTATTTGTGATAGAAATGGTAATAATTGAAATATTTAAATGATGTATATAAATCAATATAATTATACATATATGTAACTTTCGTCTCCTTCAGCTAATTTAAAGTTATTAGTCAGCTGCATATTCAACAATAAAAAAAGTTACATAAGTCGTATAATATAATTTTATCACATAGAATATTTACACTAAATTTTTGTGAAGGTAAAATTTTAACGACAAATAATAATAGTACAAAGTATTTTCTGTTAACTATAAAAAAAAAATTTTACAAAGAAATGTCTTTACCGGATAACAACAAAGAATTACAAAGAAAATTTTAATTTCTACATTTAGGGGTACTGATTAAAGTTTTGTTTTCTTTATTTTCATTATAATTATTATTTAATATTTAAATAGTTAAATATTTTACGCTCACATTCTATACAACTCACAAGATGAACCTGAATAGTGAGGAAGAATAAAATTCGATCAAATCGATCGAGAATATCATCATCTGTTAGGCGGGAGAAATTAAAAAAAACAAGAATATAGTGATAAAAGAACATGCATGGTGAGAGTCAGCATAAATTATAAATCCTTCAAAAAAAAACATGTTTTCACTACAATATGACCTCATGCTCATATCAAGAAGAATTACATATGAAGTACTACATCAAAATATTACAAAAAGATAAGGAATATGAAAAGAAGTCACCAACGAACTGATGTGGTGTCCAAAGAATGACAAAATTAGTTATGCACATAAAAAATTAATGAAAAAAGAAAGAAAGAAGAAGGCATACCAACAAAAGTAAGAACTCTAACAATCTTGTTTCTTCCCAGAAATCGTGCTACATTCTTTACAAACTATCATATTTGATATGAATTTATACAAACATATTGATGCAATGCAAGTAAGTTGGAAGAACAAAAGATAGAATCGTTTTCAAAGATATCAAATACATTAAATGCTATTTTAAGAAATATAATGTACGACTCCATAAAGTACTTCTTTCGTTTTTGTTTTTTGTAATTTAGATTTTTCAAAATTTTTAGTAAGAATAGATGAAAAGCCTTGACAACAATATTATTTATTTAGTTTTGGGGCTATAAAAGTCCATCAATTTTTGATGAGTATGTAATTCAGTTTTTTAACTTAATGACGTCTTGTTTACACACCCCTTTATGTAATTTAAATCCTATTATCAAATTAGATATTTAATTAAGAACTAATTGAATGAAGTCAAAAAGTCACTATACATTTATTCAATTAAAATGATTATATGTTTCATAACATTTTAATTTATAGAGGGGCAAAATCGTAATCTAACTTTGAAGTTACGAGATTTCTACCTAATTGTTCTAATTAATTAAAATTATTATTTAATAAGTAACGACATAAGGTAAATAAGTATTGGCATAGGAACAAAAGGGTAATCCAATTTTGAGCTTAACATCTTCTCACTTTTAGTTATATATGATATGATATATAAGGATGAGTAAAGGCACGCCAGGCAACATATAAATGTTGAGAAGATAAACAAAGCAAGGATCATTAATGTTTTATCTCCTACTAAGAGGAAACCACTGTCTCCAAGGGTAGGAATGGAAAATCTCATATCCCTTTTCATTGCTGTGTTGTTGTTGACTTATATAAAAGAGGAGTAAAGTAATGAGTTATATACATGAGATCCAAAATTGGCTAAACAAATGTTGAAAATAGTCAAATGTACGTAGGCTTTAATCTATCTTTATGCTTCTTCTCCTGATCGTGTTGTAAGTTTACCCTTTCTTGGAATGTAGATGATCTTGTTATACACATTTTTGTGATTCATGTTAATTTTGCTGGATTTTGATGTGTTGTTTTTGTGAAGGTTTTGTTTCATTACTAGTTAAAGGTGGAGAAGGATTCAACTGAATCCCTTTGTCAAAAAATTCTATTGTGCAAATAAGATGAAAAGAGATTTTTTTTTGTCTTGGATATAGAAATGTATACTTCCTCGGTTCCAATTTAGGTAGGATTCTGAGAATCAATCAAATTTTTCTTTGATCAGACATGCCATTTAAATATTTGAAGTTGTAATTTCTTGGAGTTTTCAAATATTTGGAAATATAAAACTTAATAAGTTTGAATCTCTATGAGGAAGGTGATTCGGAAATTGGTTTAGATCCATTTGAGAAGTTGATGAAAGCAAAACTAGCCTATGCAGGAGTTGTTCCCTTGACATGTCGCAACTTACCTGGAGTTGCTGGGGCTGCATTGTGCTCCATCATGCCTATCCAGCAAAACATAAGGTGGGAAAGAGGAGGTTGGACAGTCAAAGGCAATTCCACAGCATAATCCATAGCACAAATTACCTATAATTTTTGAAGAATAAGTCTATAAAGTAAAAGTAAAGAAAGCAGTAATAGGAATAGGACTTTAGTAAACAAGATTGATTTCAAAATTCCAAACTTAAATTATCCTTTCAGAAAATCATTTATACGTGAAAAAAAGCTAAAAATCCATAAAAATGTACACTACAATAATTAAGGCTTTAGTGGTAACTAGTTGATTGCCGTTGGATCTAACATTGCTAAAGGATTTAATGACAATTACAAACATACACACTAAAATACTTAGATGATTACACACCTTATTGGCAATAAAACTGCCCACGAATCGACAAATGTTAATATCAAGACATGTTGTGCTTCACGAGACACAAAAAACTAATACATTATTTTAATGTTATCAACATAAAAGTGATTTCAAGAGCTAATCTTGTTTTGAGTTAATGATTAGCTTACTAATATTTCTCCAATTCCTGATTACAATAAAGTCTTCCATATGTAAATCTCTAAACATCATAGTGTACAACCTGAAATCATAAAATAAGATGGATGTCAAATATAGTTAAAGCGAACATGAAAAGAATAACACAGAAAAATATTTCATAACAAAATGTTGTTAATCTACCCAACAAACCACAACTTACTGTTTATTCTGCTAAGTCTCTTCTTTCTGATTAAATAACGGGATATTCTTCCGGCCAACAACTCGAAGCTCGTCCCCTCCCGCGCTCATATCTTCAGCATATTCCTTAATGTTCTTGGCAGAATCTTCAAGATGAGAGCTCTCTACAATTTTGATTACTTTTAATGAATTAATATACCCAAAACAAGGTGGAATCTCCTCAAGCTGAAGACATCCCTGCAGTTTTAAAAGGAAGCCCTTTACAATTTTGGGCTATTTCTTTACCAACATCCAATAGGTCACCGGGGCAACTATCGTTTCCAAATGCCCTTTTCTCTAATAACTCCCAACTTTCTTCTGGTCTTAGCAATCGAAGGTTAAGAGGAGCAGTGTAGAGCTTTCCATGCAAAGCCACTTTCTTTTCTCGAGTTGTCAAAATAATTCTACTTCCTTTCTCAACTTCTGGAAAAGGTCTTGTTAAATCATCCCATGTAGTAGTATCCCACACATCATCTAAGACAATAAGATACCTCTTTCCATACAGTTGTTTCCGTAGCTTATCAACAACATCAATATTCTCACTCAATTTTGAATCCGAGTCACTAACTTGATTAAAAATTTTATTCAACAATTTTTTCTCATCATATTCTTGGTCGACTGTGCACCATGCACGAAGGTCGAAATGACTAGAAACTCTCTTGTCATTGTATACTTTGTATGCCAAAGTAGTTTTACCTGAACCCGGCATACCAGTGATCGAAATGACATCTAGGTATGCCGGTCCACTGGTGAGCTTTCTAATTATCAAGTTTGTCTCCTCCTCAAACCCAACAATTATTTTACCAGTTGTTAATGACTTGCTTTCAACTGGCTTCTTGGGAGTGTTTACAACGATGAGGCTCTTGTTCTTGGGAATCTTGTCAATTAACCTGGAGATGTCTTCTTTGATAAGTTTGATCCTTTTTATGGTAATGGGAAGTGAGAAAATAAGATGTAAGAGACCATTATCTCGAACAATAATTGAATCAATAACATCTTTTGCCTCATATGCCACATCTAAAACACGTGCCCAAAGATCTTTATATAATCCTTGCTCAACATTCACGAAGAATGATCTTATGAATTCTAGGTCTTGTTTCACCAGCACAAGTTCTTCCTATATCAAAGCAACTGAATAAGCATCAGAATCCAACAAATCATTTAAGTGTATGTGTAGCATATGCATGAAGAGGGGTCCATCACCTGTGGGGAAGCAACATTGAGATGAGTTCGGGGCTTTCAAATAAATATTTTTCAATCTTCCTTGAGGAGTTCAATATTTTCCCGCAAGTCTAGAGTGGCACAGTTTGTCCCATCAGTACTCTCTTTATTCCTTGATTTCTCTTCTAAGTCACTAACAAGAGTTAATATCTGCCTGGAAAGTACTCCAACACGTGCCAAGAGATCAAAAATTTGTCATGATGAATCAAGTCCCCGGACACATCAGTGAGAATAATTAATAGGAATTCCATCATGACATGAATGCTTCAAGCCCCTGGAGTGCTAGCGGTAATAACAGTTACCATGTGCTCTTGCAGATGAATTAGACATTCCCTAAGAGTTTTTGGAGAGGTTTCTAGAAGCTGCTTAATGAAGCGTCCAACTTCTGCTGAAGTTGAAGCTTTCAAATTTGTATAACATATGTGCATAACCTCCAGTTCAATTGGAACAATCTTCAAGAGTAGATTTTCTAGCTTGAAGAGTCGAGAGTCTTCATCAATCTGATCCTCCCAAAGGAAGTGTCCTACTTACTCAGCCATCAGTTGAAACAGAGGTGAGACATTCTCAACCATCTCATGCTTAATGCAGCTATTCACTGTCAATCCATGGAAATCCTTCACGTTGTCACATACATTCTGAAGAACCTCATATTGAGTTACTAATGGAAACGTCATCTTTTCAGCACGATACTTGGATAGATGATGAAGATTCAAGAGGAGGATGTCCAATTGCTCATTCATCATGGTGCCATTTGATTTAACATGATGATGAGAGCTGATACAGTCATCCATACTATCGACGAGGCTAGGAAGGACATTATGTGTGTTGTATTTACCCCTGACGTTGTTGTCAACATATTCCAAAATTGTTCGAAGCAGATTCTCAACCTCTTGTCTTTTGCCAGTCATTACATCTTCAAACTGCTCCAGATCTGAATAAGAAAGCTGGAGATATCTACAAATAAATGTCAGGTTGAATTTCAGCTTTTCAATTAGAACCACATCAACAGCTTTTTGATCTTCCTCATTCTTTACTCTGTCCATGAAATCGAGAACGTTGGCAACGTCCTTGAGAAGAGCAGAAAAAGCCACCTGCTAAAACAACAACTGTTATTTTTGATTATGTATTATATAATAAGATAATGACCCAAGTAAATATGATATGGCATACATACCTCTAGGTTGCTTGCTTTCCCTTTCTCTCTTTCCATGACGTACAGTGCCTTTCGAAATACTGATAAAGAAATTTAAACACACAGGTGATGAAAACTCTGATATTTGTGTGTATGACTATGATAGCTGACATTGTCAAGTTGGGAACATTTAACATTCTCAACTTCACTAAATATAGATAGCTGAAAGGAGTTGTACAATGAGCTATTTAAGTTGTTCACTAGAGTAACAATGGAATTTGTATAGTGTCCTAGACCAAATAATGATACAAATGAACAAAGCAGAGTAACTCAATCAGTTGGTTTCATACATACATTTAGTTTTAATAGATAAATCTCTAACAGATAATTTCAAATCTAACAGATCATTTTTGTCAAATGTTAATTATTATGTTGTCAATAAAATCAAAAGAAAAATCTTTTAATGATAGAGAAAATAAGAGACTTTGAAGATGAAGTTACCTTTACAATAGAAGCCCTTTGTTTGAGAAATAATGGCAAAGAGAGTTGTTTGCTGAATGAAGAATCAAATTGGTAGATGTGGTCCAAAATTATTAAAATACAACTCATTAGTTTTAGTACTATTATTTATTAATTGTTGAGAAAACAAGAGACTTGTCTTTGTTTTGTGGAAGTTGGTATATGTGTTCACGCAGGCACATGTCCAAAACAGATTCTTTATTCATTGTCAAGTTGGGAACATTTACTATTCTCAACTTAAATATAGATAGCTGAAAGGAGTTGTGCAATGAGCTATTTAGTAGTGTCTGGGTCAGCTTTCGCATTTTGGCTCTGTTAGAATTTGAACCTGAGACATCCCAGTTCTTATTTCTCAACTACTTTATCGACCAACTAGTCTACACTCTTAAGTGCCTAGGTTATATCCATGTCCAATTTTCAAATACCCCTTTTCAATGTTTTCTTCAAATTTCACATTTTTTATGTACAAACGCCCATTCGTTCTTCTGCCTGGGTTGAGGCTTCCGCTATATCCCACTAGAAATATGACAATATAATGACAACAACGGGAATGATTAGAAGTCCTACTCTGCTTGTGTATTTCTAAAAGACTTGCAGCAAATTGCATTCAATTCGTAAACTGTAAATTGTAATAGTAAGAGCCATGATAACCATTTGATATTTTCTCAAAAATAAAGACTTGATGATACACATCATAAATCTTCAAAAACGAGTCTCAACTAATTAACTAAGAGATTTGGGTGAAGGCCTTATGATCAAGGCTACTAAAAAATATGGCTTTCGTTCATCAATCTTCATAAGGAAATTGCAACTTTCGTTCAAGGTACCTCTATAATTTCTGCTTATTTCTCTAAATTGAAAAGAGTTGTGGAATGAGTCGGAGACCTTGATACCCTTCCTGACTGTAACTATGTAACATTTTGAGAGTTTTAGATTCACCAAAGACAGAAATTGTATCAATTTCTCATGGTCTTAAATGATTCTTACATGCAAGAGAGAAGTCAAATCTTGTTTTGATTACGTAACCTACTATGAATCAAGCCTACTCCGTGCTTATGAGTGATGAAAGCTGTTAGAGTGGGTCAAAGTTCCACATTGGGGTGGTGGACGCAATCCTCTCCTTATGGGCTAGCTTTTGGAGTTGAGTTAGGCGAAGGTGTCATGTCTGTACAAAAGCCAAAAGGCTATAACTGCTTCTGCCTCAGCTAGCGTAATGGGGGAACATCCTATGACTAATCAGGGAATACTGCTTTATATAGTTCTATGACTGGCAATGCCACTAGGAATGTCACAAGGTTAAAGAAGAACAGTAACTGTACTGTGAATTCTGTAAAAACACTTGGCAAAGAAGTGTTTCAGCTATCCCTCAGACAAGTCCAAGAAGTAAGAGGGTGTTCCTGCTGCTAATGCTTACAATGTTGTGATTGATGCACAAAGTGGTGGTTCACAGGGTATATCTCAGCAGGCACAAATGACTCATCCTTGCATTTTCACAAAAGTTCAGATTATTCATATGCTAAATGGTGCTCAAACCACTGCAATAGCAAACTCAGCAGGTACCAGATACTGCTTTTGTAACTGTTAATGCCAAGAATGAGTTGATCAGATGCTAGCTGATCCTGATCTACTTACAAAAGGTATTTCTACCTACAGGAGATGTGGCACTAGTCAGCTCAAGTATTCTAACCAATGGACATCATCAGTAATGTTCTTCATACAAGTGAGTCTTTAGGATGAAATACAAAGACAGGTGAAATTGAAAGGTCTAGTAGCCAAAGGGTATAGTCGAATTGATCGTCAGGAGACATACTCTCTCTCCTGTAGTCAAAATGGTTATTGCGAGATCAATTCAGGCTAATGCTTCCATCAAATGGATATGTACAATGCCTTCCTTCAAGATGATCTGCCGCAAGGTTTTAAGAGCCAGGGGGAGACCAGACTAGTACGCTGGCTATTAGAACAAAAGACAATAGTCACCCCAGTGGAGACAAGTACCAGATTAAGCACCAAATCAATGGATGATCATGTGAATTGCTCAAACAAACAAACACTGATTGGGCAGCATATCCTAATCTCTTGGAAGTTCAACTGAAGCTGAATACAGAAGCCTAGCATCTACAGTATCTGATCTATGGTATAATTGGGTCAGATTGTTTATCCAACTCTGAAAATCTCTTAGCTCTTCATTTCTCTACAACTAATCCAACTTAAGGACTAGTTTGAACTTACTACCAAACATGAGAAATTATATTGAAGAAAATCTTTGATTTCATGAGAGTACCAAAAATTAAACAAACTATTTGATGAGTTGACTAACCTTTTTACTTGATGAAAATGTCCTCTGCTTGCTTTGTATTTCTATCAGTAAAGCTCAAAATTCTGGAATCAAACAGAGTATGGACGAATAATTAAAAAAACCTGAACACAAGAAATATATAATTAACATATTTGACAAATAGTTATTGATAATATGAATATCCGACCAAACAAAGAGTGCTGCTTATAAAAAGACCAAAAAAAAGCCTCTTTTGTTGATTGGGGGTAGTGTAATCTGAGTATTAAAACATTTATAGACAAAATCATGCATAGTCCAAAAGGTTACACGTAGGGCTCATTTGGTACAAAAATGAATAGTGCTGTAATTAAATATAGAGATTAATAATGTAAGGAATATTTTTTATAAAGTGTTTGGTTCATTGCTTCCGATCTAATCTTGTGCTTGGTTCAAAACATTAGAAAAAACTTATTTCCAATTATACCCTTGACTTACTATGGAATTTTCTATTTCATGCAATAAGATCAAAGTAGATTATTTTTGGCTTCTAAGTAGTTAGAAGAATAATAATTTTGTTATCATATTTGCTATTTTCTCACTTGAATTATTTGAGAATAAATAATTGTGATCTTAATAAATTCATTACTAACAAAACGTCATGTCACGACCCAAGCCTAGGGACTAGACGTGACACGACGAATGAGAAGTTCGAGGACAACCCAAACAAGCTTCTTGACTGTAACATGCAAACATCATTGGTTGCAAAAGTAATAATTAGCATCAATAAGAATCAAGTATAAAAAGGGAAGCGGGACTAAGGAAAATCTTTCATAAATATAGAAATATAAGAAAAGTCAAGCTTGAAAGCATATATGAACTTAGTATCCAACAACACCTCTACTTTAGAATGGAGCGGGGGCTAAGACACTTCCCGGGCTCACCCTCATAACAGTAAGTATCTAACATAAAGAAGAAGTCTCAACATAACATAAATAATATAGATATTGTCCTCGGAATTGAAGACTCACCAAAGCTTTCTCCAATGTACCAAACTAGCCACGTAGAGGAGGATGATCGAAATGAGTTCCGGTCCCTACATGATGTTATCATGTAGGAATAGAGTATGCGTTAGTACGTTTGAATATACTAAGTATGCGGGATACAATGCAATAAGATATAAGCGATCATATTCAAAATGCATACATATAGGCAATGGATATGATCTCAATATGACATGTATGATCAATGCTTGTAATAAAACATGCATGTAAAACATTCAAATTACACATGGTAATATACATATGTGGGAGAAGACCTCAATCGATAAGGACTAAGTAGCTACAACTTGGACTCCAAGGCTTGACATCCCTTCGGTTCAGGTGATCGGGCATGACACCCCCCAGCGAAATGTGGTCTACTTGTCAAGGCAAAATTGTAGTAAAACCCTCATTTTGAGTATCACGAAATTCATCTCAAAAGTTCATCATAGTTCATAGTTTTCAAAACTCAAATCATGCATAATCTCAATAAGCATAGATCAACTCATAGTATAAGTTAAAATAGATATTCATGCATAATCAACAAAACTTGATAAAACCCAACATAAATTTCATTCAAAATTCATAATAAGAGATTCTCATAGGTAATACAACTTGAAATAATGCAATTTTCATAAAAAGAGAAGGTTGGGCTCCATGGGTGAAAGAACCATATATGACGACCTACATACCTCAAACTTGGATTTCTTGAGATGAGCTTGAAGGAAACTTGAGCTTGGATTGGGTCCTCGAGTTCCAAAACTGAGCTTGAAATTATTGAATTTGAATGAGAGATTTGATGAAGTCTTGGAGAGATTTTTTAGAGGGTTTTGTAAGTTATAGAATTGAAAAATGGCTAAGTATGAGAAATTTCACGTTTAAATGAACATGGGGCTATTACACCAATGCCCTTGGAAGAAATAAGAAAACTAGGGAAAATATCACACTGGTCTGCGCTCCAGGCGCGACGCTGACCAGACAAGGAGCAACATTTACACTAGTCTGTGCCCAGGCGCATTGCGGCCTGGGCGCGGATAGACTTTGGAAATTCAGAAATTAGCGAAATTATTTTTCGCTACGGGTCTTCTAAAATTCGGGTTATACCCATTTCTCACTCAGTTTTGCCTCATGATGGAGAATATGAAGTCGAATTTTTGAAAACAACGGACTTTAAGATATATAAAAATTACAATTATGGGGCTTTCCAAAGCACATGTGGGCATTTCAATATCTCCCCCTTGGAAAATTTATTCTCGAATGTCAAAGAAACATGTGTAAGAGAAGTAATCATGAAGTTTTCAGCTCGACATAAATGCAATAAATGCACTTAAATATCATTTTCAAAAAGTTTTAACATGAATATCAAAAATCACTATGAACTTGTTACCATGAACATGAATGTATGCAAAATGTTATGAGGGATGAAACTTAAGACATGAATTCAAAGATAGGATATAATCTATTACCTTCGGCTTGAGTAGAGTGGAAGAGGTATGGGTATCGCTTTTTCATGTCCGTCTCGGCTTCCTATGTGGCACTCTCAACTTGTTGATTCCTCTAAAGAACCTTGACGGATGATACGTCTTTGTTTCTCAACCTTTTCACTTGTTTATCCAATATCTCAACCGGGACCTTTTTCATAGGCCAAATTATCCTCCACAACACCCACAACTTCTAAGGGCACTATAACACTTGGGTCACCAATACACCTCCTCAACATAGACACATGGAAGACCGGATGAACCATATTCATCTCCATAGGCAACTCCAATTCATATACAACCTTACCGACTCTCCTCAAAATTCTAGAAGGACCCACAAACCTGGACTCAATTTACCTTTTTTGCCAAACCGAACCATACTCTTCATTGGTGAGACCTTCAAGTTAACCCAATCACCATCCTTAAACTCAAAATATCTTTTTCTCATATCGGAGTAGGACTTTTGTCTACTTTTAGCCATCTTCAACCTTTCTCTTATCAACCTCACCTTCTCGAAAGCTTCCATAACTAAATCTGGGCCTAACAAAGTCATCTCCCCCATATCAAATCACCCAACCGGGGATCTACAATGCCTACCATATAGAGCTTCAAAAGGAGCTATGTCAATACTAGAGTGGTAGTTATTATTGTAAGCAAACTCAATAAGCGGAAGATGTTCAGCCCAACTACCCTTAAACTCCAAAACACAAGCCCTAAGCATATCCTCAAGAGCTTGGATAGTCCTTTCGGCTTGGCCATCCGTTTGAGGATGAAAAGCCGTGCTAAACTTGGCCTTGGCACCAAGACCCCTTTGGAATGACCTCCAAAAATGTGAGTGAATTGAGCACCACGATCCAAAATGATAGACAAAGACACCCCATGCAATATAACTAACTCATGAACATACAATTTGACATAATCTTCGCACTATAAGTTGTCTTAACTGGTAGAAAGTAAGCTGACTTTGTCATCCTATCAACAGTAACCCAAATAGAATCAAAATATTTCTTAGTCTCGGGCAAACCAACCACAAAATCCATGTTGATATCTTCCCACTTCTAAGTAGGGATTTCTATATCTTGGGCTAGGCCACCCGGCCTTTGGTGTTCGACTTTCACTTATTGGAAATTGTGACAACCGGCTACAAACTTGGCAATGTCCCTATTCATAACACCCCACCAATATACCTTTCTCAAGTCTCTATACATTTTGTGGAACTTGGGTGAATAGAATAGGATGAATCATGAGCCTCTTTCAAAATCATCTCCCTCAAGTCATCAACATTAGGCACACACAATCTACCTTAGTACCTAACGGTACCATCTTCCCTTGGGAGAAAACCTCCATTTACCATCCTTTACCATCCTTTACCAAGGCCTTCAACTCTAGCAAGGCGGCATTAAGGTCTTGTTTTGACTTGACTTCCTCAATCGGAGAAGATTTGGAACTATCATCAACTACTACACCACCATTTTCAACCTCATTCAACCTAACCCTCAACCTAGTTAACCGGTGAACTTCTCTAGCCACCTCCTTATTACCAATATCAATATGAGTTAGACTACATATGGACACTCTACTCAGAGCACCGACCACAACATTAGCTTTGCCAGGATGATAGTGCACAATCATGTCATAATTCTTAAGGAGCTCTAACCACCTTCTTTTCCTCAAGTTAAGATCTTTTTTGGTGAACACATATTAAAGACTCTTATGATCGGTAAACACATTAACATGAACCCCATACAAATAATGATGCCAAATTTTCAAAGCAAACACTACGGTCGCCAATTTAAGATCATGGGTGGGATATTTTTCTCATGCACCTTAAGTTGCCTAGAGGCATATGCTATAACCTTGCTATTTTACATCAACACATACTCCAAACCAATTGTTGAAGCATCACAATAAACCACAAACTCTTCTAACCCCTTCCGGTAAAGCCAAAATAGGAGAGAAGATAAGCTTGTCCTTCAAGGTTTGAAAACTCTTTTCATATTCATCGGTTCAAATAAATTTTACCTTCTTTTGGGTCAACTTAGTCATAAGGGAAGCAATAGAACAGATACCATTCACAAACCTTCGGTAGTAACCCGCTAGACTCAAGAATCTCCTTATATTTGTCAGAGTCAAGGGCCTAGGCTAATTCCTTATCATCTCCCTCTTCTTAGGATCCACCTTAATGTCATCACACGATACCACATGCCCTAGAAATACAACCTCTTTCAACCAAAATTCACACTTCTCATATTTAGCAAACAACCTCTCATCCCTCAAGATTTGCAACACCACCCTCAAATGATTCACGTGATCCTCTTCACTCTGGGAATAAATCAATATATCATCAATAAAGACCACCACAAACATATCAAGGTAGGGTTTAACGATCCTATTCATGAGATCTATAAACATGGCCGGTGCTTTAGTCAACCCAAAGTACATTACCATAAATTCAAAATGCTCATACCTAGTCTGAAAAGCTATCTTGGGAATATCACACTCCCTCACTCTCACTTGGTGGTATCCAGACCGAAGATCAATCTAAAAAAGTAACTAGCCCCTTGTAGTTGATAAAATAGGTCATCAGTTCTTGGTAGAGGATACTTGTTCTTTATGGTGACCCTATTAAGTTGGCGATAATCAATGCATATTCTAAAAGGTACCATCCTTTTCTTCACAAACAACACTAGTGCATCCCAAGATGACTTGCTAGGTCTTATGACATCCTTCTCCAACAAATCTCTCAATTGATCCTTCAACTCTGTCGAGGCCATACGGTAAGAGGGAATGAAAATGGGTTGTTGATCTTAGGCAGATTTATATGCCTAATTGGCCAATAATGCCTATAAATAGAGTTAATTTGGAGGGCAAATTAATAGAAGCTAAGTGTTTGAGTGTCATTTTCTCTTATTTTGCTAACGTAGGGCCGAGTGCGCCTGTTGGTTGTGTTTTTGCAGGATTTTGCATTGATTGGAAAGTTCGGAGTTAAACCAGGACTTGAGGAAAGAACATAGCCTGGATTTCGAAGGATAAAAGTCAGTACAAGCAGCGAAATGACCAATAATCTACGTGGCAGACCTGGGAATGAGGTTATGGAAGCTGAAAAATGGAAAAAAGGCGCGAAGCCCAAAAATATGCAAGGTCCACATCGCGGACCTGTGCAAAAGATGTGCAAAATTTCCTAGTCAGCAATTTAACTGAAAAGTCAAAAATACAAGGGGTACGCGTCGCGAACTTGAGTCCGATGCAAAAAAGTTGATTTACGGGATTTTTATTATTACTCTATCTTATAGTTTAGGTTTTTACATTGGTTTTTACGCAAGAACTACAAGAGGGACGACGAAAAACTCTTTTCCACAATAATTTGGTTAGTTTAATCTTTAGATTTGAATTTTTGATGTTCTCCACTTCATTCATGATGTATTCCACATTTGTAAGTGGCTAAGTCTCCATATTCTAAGGTTATAGCCATAGACTATGTGTAGTTATTAACTTTTGACATCTATGAATAATTTTTTTCGATTGTTCCTATTTTATTTTTATCTATGCTTCAGAGTTTGGCCAACAAAGAAGTAAATTCGTTGTTCCCTCTAGATTCGAGAGATATTGGAGTGGATAGAACACAATAGCATAGGGAGCTTGTTCAATGCTAGGAAACTAGGTTGATTCGTGTAAGGGAGACCCATAACAACTACCCTTACACCTTGCTTGGTTCATATACGGGAAGATAACTTTAATGCATTTTTATTGGTCTGTCTATTCCAGCTCAACGATGTAGTTAGGCAATCAATAACTGGAGGCCGGCAAAGGCGTGCAACCCTATTCAAGTAAATTAAACCTCGTAAATTAATAATCAGGAAACCAAACGTAGATGGATCTTGTTAATGCTAGACAGAGTTGTAATGGTTACAACCCTGGAATTGCTTCTTAATTGATATCTTGTGTAGAAGTCAAATTAGTTTACTAGAAAGTTGTTTTTCTATAATTTATTTTCCCTAAAACCAAACCTCTTGTTACTAAAACACCATAAACGTGATAACCTAGAGAAGTTACAAATTACATTCAAATCCCTTAGGTTTGACAACC
Source organism: Solanum medicagineum (assembly GCA_026153255.1). Lineage (NCBI taxonomy): Eukaryota > Viridiplantae > Streptophyta > Magnoliopsida > Solanales > Solanaceae > Solanum > Solanum medicagineum. The sequence continues at coordinate 21,787 of JAPFFP010014081.1, forward strand.
GGCTCTTTAATTAGGGCCACTATATTACTTGTGAGACCATGTACACTTATGTGTATAGGGAGCAATAAGTTTTTGGCGCCATTGCCGGGGATTTGAAGCAAATTGGTTAATTATCAAAGTTATCTTATTTTGTGGTGATCGCTGCATTTGATCTTAGCGGTATTTTTGTGCAGGAAGTGAGCTCTAAGCTGGAAGATCAAGACTCTTATTTTCATTAATCAAAGAGGAGAGCAGAAGTTTTGTTTGAAACACCGCCAATTGACTTAGTTGAGCTAGAGGATCAAGAGGAGAACAAGGTGGAAACTATTGCGGTTGACGAGACTATGGAAAACAACAATCCAGCACCACCAGCTCCTGTAGCTGCACCACCATCACCAAGGCCAGTGAGGGATGTGGCCATCCCGAGAACTACAAATGTCACAAGCTGTTTTGTCGAGCCTGAGCCTGGTGGCCGTTGGGAGCTCAAACAGAACATGGACTAGTTGCTACACTCTAGTAGGCAGTTCACCGAGCTTCCTCATGAAGATCCCCAGAGTCCACCTGCAGAATTTTCTTGAGATTACTGATACTTTCGTTCCTACAGGAGTGAATCATGACTACGTGAGGATGACATTATTTCCCTTTTCATTGCTGGGGGATGCTCGGAGTTGGTTACAAATTGAGCTACCAAACTCCATAGCATCCAGGGATGATTTGGGTCCCAAATTTCTCACTCGATTTTTCTCATCTAGTAAGACAACCAAGCTTAGAAGTGAGATCCTGAGTTTCAAGAAGAGGGATGGAGAGAATCTCTATCAGGTGTGGGATAGGTTCAAAGCTTTACTGATAAATTTCCCACACCATTGCCAAGCTAACAAGGTATTAGTCCATATCTTCATTGAAGGGTTGGAACCCAATACTAAGATTCTTCTTGATTCAGTTGCAGGGGGTCAAGCACTGAAGAAGACATACAATAAGCTATATGCTCTTCTCAACAAAATTGCCCAGGGTAATCCAGAATGGAATGGAGGATCCAGTCGATCGATAGTACAAAAGCAGGCTGGGTGTTAGAAATTGATGCAATAACGAGCTTGCAAGCTCAAATGGCTCCTATGCAGAATATGATGACTACGAACTTCAATAATTTGGCTTTGGGTCTGAAACAGCAAGTGCCATTGGTAGCAGGTCAGCAGCAAGCCCCCGTGAACATAGTACAACAGCAACAATCGGGTTGGTGTGATATATGTGTGGGAGGAGATCACATGGCTGAATCTTGCGGATCTAATCCTGAGGCAGTGAACTTTGTGGGCAATGCTAATAGAGGGGGTTATCAAGGACTCGAGAACACTTATAACCCGAATTAGAGGAACCACCCAAACTTCTCATGGGGTGGCAATCAATTGAACCTTGGGCCACAATAACAAAGATCGCAGAGGGGCAATGCATATCAGAGTCAGCCAGCCTAATAGCCTGCAAGAAAGGTCAACCCAAACACCATGACAGGCAATGAGGTGTTGAGGCAGACCTTGGAGAAACAAAACAGGCAAGATGAGGAGATGGGGAGAAACAAGCAGGATTCGCAAAACTTAGAGAAACAGTTGGGATAGTTAGCTAGCTCAATAAACTCTAAACCATAAGGAGGCCTACCTGGCAACACTGATCCCAACCCGAACCAGGTCAGTGCGGTCAACACAAAAAGTGGAAGGCATTTAACTGAATTGGTCCCCAAAAAGAAGAATGGGGAGGATCAGAATGTTACACAGACCAATGAGGCTAGCAATCCCAGCCTAAGTACTGATGAGACCACCCCATTACCTAAACCTCCTCCCCCATTCCCATAGAGCCTCAAGAAGAAGAAGGAGGATGATTGCTTCCAGAAATTCATTGGGTTGCTAAAACAGGTACAGATTAACTTACCGTTGATTGATGTTTTGTAGTGGATCCCGAAATATGCTAAATATGTCAAGGAAATTATGGCTAATAATACTAAGTGGGCTGAGTATGAGACTGTGGCACTGACGAAGGCATGCAGCTCCAAGATTCTCAACAGATCATACTTGTCAGCAAAATTAAAATATCTAGGAAGTTGTACTGTGCAAGTAACTATTAAGAGTCGTCTTAATGCAAGGGGCTTGTGTGATCTTAGGGCCAGCATAAACCTTATGCCCACTTCTCTGTTCTTAAAGCTAGGGCTTAGAAGATGGAAGCCCACAACTATTGTGTTACACTTGGCAGACCGGTCATTGGCAAGGCGAGATGGAGCGATGGAGGACGTCTTGGTCCAAGTGGGGTCTCTCATCTTCCCCGTGGACTTCATCATCCTAGATTTTGAGCTGGACCCTGAGGTCTCATTTATACTTGGGCGCCCATTCCTGGCCACATGAGGGGCATTGGTCGATGTTGCAGCAGGGAGGCTCACCATGAGAGCCCACGATAAAGTGGAAGTATTTGATGTCTACAAGGCAATGAAGCTACCAGCTGCGTATAAGGATCTGGCAATGATCACAGTAATAGATACTGCAGTTGTTGTGAGCCAGGTCGAGATTGAAGATCCACTAGCCAGGGTGTTGCTGAATCAAGGGTTAGTGGATGATACTGAGGCCCGAGAAATTGAAAGTGTGTTGAATACTCACAATGTGAATATGTTGAAAATGATGAATGAACCTTTGAACAGGGTGTCGGGACCACTACCGAAACCCTCAGTAGAAGAAGCTCTTCAGTTGGAGTTGAAGCAGCTACCGTCCCATCTCAGGTATGAATTTCTTGGCGAAAATAATACATTACCTATAATCCTATCTGCTTCCTTGACTGTAGCCTAGGTAGAAACGGCTATTGCGGTGCTTAAGAAATAAATGAGAGCAATTAGGTGGCAAATGTTTGACATTCATGGCATCAACCCAGCCCTATGCATGCACAAAATATTCATGGAGGAGGGCCACAAGCCAGTCGCTCAACCGCAAAGGAGGCTAAATCCAATTATGAAGGAGGTAGTGAAGAAGGAGGTTATAAAGTGCTTGGATGCAGGGATCACCTTCCCCATATCGGATAGCAAATGGGTAAGCCCTCTACAATGTGTCCCCAAGAAGGGTGGGACTATAGTTGTCACCAATGAGAAAAAACAGTTGATTCCAACTAGGATGGTGACAGGGTGGCGAATCTGCATGGATTGTAGAAAATTGAATGAGGCCACCAGGAAAAACCATTACCCCATGCCCTTCATTGATCAGATGCTGGACAGACTGGCTGAGAAGGAGTATTATTGCTTTATGGATGGGTACTCGGGAAACAACCAGATAACTATTGCACCCGAAGACCAAGAAAAGAAAACCTTTACATGTCCATATGGGACATATACCTTCAAATGCATGCCCTTTGGTTTATGCAATGCACCAGCCACATTCCACAGGTGCATGATGGCTATCTTCCATGACATGGTGGAGAACTTTGTAGAGGTGTTCATGGATGACTTCTCAGTCTTCAGTGAATCCTTTGAAAGCTGTTTGCAGAATTTGGACAGAGTACTAGCACGATACGAGGAGACTAACCTCGTTCTTAACTAGGAGAAATGTCACTTCCTAGTTAAGGAGGGTATAGTCTTGGGCCATAAAGTGTCCAAAAAAGGGTTGGAGGTATACAAGGGGAAGATAAAGGTGATCGAAAATCTACCACCACTCGTTTCGGTCAAAGGAGTCCGGAGATTTCTGGGACATGCGGGTTCCACCGCAGGTTTATTAAAGACTTCTCAAAGATCATGAAGCCATTGTGTGCCCTATTGGAGAAAGAGGTAACGTTCCATTTTGATAACTCTTGTTTGCAGGCATTCAAGATACTGAAGAAGTAGCTGGTGGAGGCTCCGATCTTGGTCACACTGACTAGGGTCTCCCGTTCGAGCTAATATGTAACGTTAGTGACACAGTAGTGGGAGCGTTATTGGGGCAGCATAGAGCCAAAGTTTTTCACTCTACTTATTACGCCAACAAGACCTTAGATGCAGCTCAAAGCAACTATACTGTCACTGAGAAGAAAATGTTGGCATTGGTGTATGCGTTTGATAAGTTCAAAACCTATTTAGTGGGGACCCAAGTGGTGGTGTTCACAGACCACGCGACAGTGAAGTATTTGTTCAATAAAAAAGATTCCAAGTCGCGCCTGATCAGATGGATGCTTTTGCTCCAAGAGTTTGATATTGAGATCCGGGATCATAAGGGGAGCGAGAACTAGGTTGTTGATCATCTATCCAGTCTGGAGACTGATGCTCACATAGGTGAGCAATTACAAATCAGAGAAGAGTTTCTAGACGAGCAGCTGCTACCATGGAGGTGAAACAATTACCATGGTATGTTGATATTGTAAACTACTTGGTAAGTGGTGTGTTCCCACCTGATGCAACATACCGGCAGAAGAAGAGGTTGGCCCATGATACTAAGGCATATATCTGGGATTAGCCATACCTATTCAAACAGGGAGTTGACAACATGGTAAGGAGCTGTGTTCCAGAGGCGGAGATGAAGCAGATTCTAGAGAGATGTCATGCCTCCTTCTATAGGGGTCATCATGGTGGTGACCGGACAACGCATAAGGTATTGCAATTAGGTTTCTTCTGGCCTACCTTGTTCAAAGATGTTGTTCAATTCTCTAGGGCCTGTAATGCTTGCCAGAAGACAGGTGCCATATCACAGAGGCATGAGATGCCCTTAAACAACATTTTGGAAGTGGAGATTTTCGATGTTTGGGGCATTGATTTCATGGATCCATTTCCACCATCATTCGGTTGTCATTATATTCTAGTAGCTATGAACTACCTATCCAAATGGGTAGAAGCAGCAGCCCTTCCAACCAATGATGCTAAGGTGGTGAGCAAGTTCCTCAGAAAGAGCATCTTCACACGGTTTGGTACTCCAAGAGCCATTATCAGTGATGGCGGTACCTACTTTCTTAATCAAACCATGAAGAACTTGCTTGCAAAATATGGGATAAGGCATAAGGTGACCATAGCATATCACCCACAAACCAGCGGGCAAGTTGAGGTATCCAATCGGGATGTGAAGCAGGTATTGCAGAAGATCGTAAATGCCACCAGAAAAGATTGGGCAGAAAAGCTAGATGAAGCATTGTGGGCGTATCAGACTGCATACAAGACCCCCATCGAAACCTCTCCTTACAGGCTGGTGTATGGTAAAGCCTGTCATTTTCCCTTAGAGCTCGAGCATCAGGCGTATTGGGAGATTAAAAAGCTAAATCTTGGCCCTGAGCTCGCCGACAAGAAGAGACTTGAATAGTTGGAGGAGTTGGATGAATCCGGCTCCAATCTTATAAGAATGCTAAGCTCTACAAGGAGCGAATAAAGAAGTGCCACGACCGGCACATAATCAAGAGGAGCATTGAGTCGGGCCAATAGGTATTGCTTTTTAACTCACGTCTGAAATTGTTTCCAGGGAAATTGAGGTCCAAATGGAGTGGACCATATGTGGTGGTAGCGACCACACCCCATGGTGCAGTGGAGCTAAAGGACTTGAACATGAACCAAACCTTTTTGGTGAATGGTCAACATGTCAAGCACTATTACGGTGTGGGTGTGAATCTAACGGTGGAGGCCATTGAGTTGGCCAAAGATGAATATGCACATCAGGCGTCGTGCCGTGACGTTAAATTAGGCGCTGCATGGGAGGTAACCCGTGGTGAGGTAACATAGTTGTTTTTATTTTTGAAAAACAAAATCAGGTCTCGTACAAAAAAGTGAGAAAAATTTACACAAGTACAGGTCCGCGATGCCTCCGCATCACGGACCCTGCACAATTGTGTGTGAATTTTTTTCCTCAGTTTATGATGATCCGTTAGGTATTGTTTGTGTTTTCTGGGTCAAATACATCAATTTTAGTGTTTTGAAGCATGCGCAGGTGTTCGGTGAATTTTTCGAGGCCCGGAGCTAAAAAGTGGAATTTTATTAAAGCTCAAAATAGTGAGCATTCACGATGGTTCCGTGATGCGGACCCATCGCAGAGGCCCACTATTTCTGCACACAGGTAAGTTAATTCGCTAAGTGTAAGATCGCATTCTCTCCGCGACGTGGAGGGAATGCGGATGCTCACTATTTTTCACGCAATAAGGGAATTATGCTAAGTGTAACAGGCGTTAACACCGTGACGCGGAGTGAATGCTGAGATGTGTTAAAATTCTCGGATTGCAGACGTGGCCCCCACCCCCTTAAATTCCCACAACCGTTTCTGTTATCCCCTTTAAACGTAGAAAACGTCCCCAACCCTTATTCTCCTCATTTTTTCTCTCTTCTTCTTCCCTCTTTCAAGCACCAATTCAAAAAGTTCGCATTATACTCCACGTCATCGTCGCGCAAGTCATCTCTTCATCCCAGGTATGTTCGCTAAAATCCATTCTTGCTTAAGTTTTGAGCGTCAAGGTATGGAACTATCCCGATTTTGGGGGAAATTGAAAGGGGGTTGACTTGTTTCTTGCTCGTTACTAGTTGGTACGTGTTGTGTGCTCTTGAATTGAGGATTAATTTGTCCATGGGAGTGGGATTTGTGTGTGAATGGTGTGGGTGAAAACCCTAGGTCGAAAAGGTGCCTGAAGTTTGGGAAAAGTGTAGAGAGTTATGTGTTATTCTGTCACGCCCCAAAGTCCCATTACGACGGACTGACACCCGTTGCCGATAAGGCTTGGGAGAACCAACCTGTATCCATGCGCTTTCTATATATATTATAAGGTACTTGTACATTCAACATGCTTTCAAGAAAGTAAACAGCAATAACAAGCCAAAAGAAAATGCATATGACTAGGCCGTTGGAGCCACGTTGTCTTAAAGTACGAGACTTGACCACACTTAAATTTATATATTCTACAAAGCCTCTAGATAAGGAAAAGTACCTGATAAGGATAGGGAGAGACCCCGCCTCGACTAACTATACAATGCAAAAATATATGCTCTAGACACACAAAGCTCCGAAGTAACCTGGAGCTTGGAAACAGCAGTTGGATATCCTGTACTAACACTGCGGAGAGCTACTAGCACCTGTACCTACAGCATGAAATGCAGGTCCCCAGTAAGGGACATCAGTATGAGATAATATATTGAATATGTAAGGCAGGAAATTCTGTATATGAAGTAACAACTCAAATGAAACTATGCACTAGTGTAAGGATAAGAGACCACCTTTAGTTATACTGTGGAATCATGTACTTTATGTTCTTTTTATTACTTTACCTTTACTGTATAATTTGTGCATAACATATAATACAAATGACCAGTTGATCAGTGGTAAATCTATATCGGGATCTGCCCCTGCTAGGCTTTTCCTTTCACCTTAGGGCTACCCGCGTTAATGGGATCGACCCTGGCTAGGTGATTCTTTCACCCCTCGGGTTAGCACCCATCAATAAGCAATATACTTTACTTTATCTTTTAATTGCCTTTGAGATAATTCTTTTGGTGGTCATAATATTGGAGTTGTAGGACTGTAGATGTAGCATGTGACATGTAAATAATCATACAAGACAACACGACAATGAAAAGAGTACATTGCACAAATAATGAAAGGCGTATGAGATGAAACAACTTGTGAACTTTATTTAGCAATAAGAACCCATGTAACTTGGCATCCATGTATGTATGCAGATTTGAAGGTGACTATGTATGGGATCATATGAACATGTGAAGGAGTGGAGACACGGCTAATAGTTATGTCGGAGTTGGTAAGTGTCTTTATGGGTCAAGGAAGAATCTAGATTTCATGCCAAGTAATACGAAATAGAGCAGCCTTACATACCTCGCTATTACGTCGAGATAACCTTCCCTTCCTCCAAATTTTTATCTATAATATAGTAGGAGATAAAACTAGCATTAGCATCCAATAGATACATCTTGGCAGCCCAATCTCATTAAAATAACACCACACGGGTAGCAAACATATAATTATAAACCTGAGCGTATTCTTTCAACCTTTTCGCCTCTAATCGTATTTTGTAATACACATTCTCATATACATATCATGTACAACCTGTTTCAGTGCCTTAACAGTCTTACAATATCCCACAAAGCACATCACATAACAATTATACACAACAACAAGTAGGCGGCATAACATTTCATCGTCTCGCTACGTTCGAAAGTCAACAATCCAAAATCTGTTTAACTTCAACCAAACTATATATAACATACTCACACATAAAATCAGATTTAAAACAGTCCAAAAATAGTCCCAAAGTAGATGGAGGTCGTGGAACAACAATTCTCAACTACCATCCCACAAGTTCGTAATAAGAACACAATGGCGATATCATATAAGAACTCACTTTTGTGGACTATAAAAATGGTGCAGCAGCCTGGTTACATCACTAACAAACTAAACCTTGTTAACAACACATTCTTACTTCATAACTCAGGCAACCAAGAAGAGAAAAGCCTCTTAAGTAACAAGAAAAGTGCACAACAATCCTTAGGACACATACTATCCAAATTTTCAGCATAAGGATACCTAGCATATACTTCTTCTTTTTCATGAAGAAACCATACTAAATACAGAACTATAATTACTTAACTTTACCTTCAAGTTGTAGGGCCTCTCCAAGAACCCTAAAATTCTCTTGTGGTAGCTTGTAAAGTCAAGAAAGAGTTGAAAAAAAACTTGAAAAAACAATCTGATTTTTTTGTTCAAGTTAAAAGACTTGAGTGAGCTGCTTATAAGCCCTTTTTAAAGGAGAACTTGGCCGACTTACTTTTCCATTATAAGCCTTATTTTATCAAGTGAGTAATGTATCATTTTGGCCCTTTCACTTGGGCCTTAAGGGGCTCCAAATTGATGGGCCCTTGCTGCCCATTTTTCTCCTTTTTCTTTAGTTAGTTTGAGCCTATATTATCAAATGAATTGTTATATCTTTGGGATCTTTTTATATTCTTCTTGGGATGAAAATGTAGTCCATTTATGATGCTAAAACACGGGCTAAATTTATACCCTTAACAAGGACTTTATTCATTATCGGACTTGGACAATTCGGTGTTGAGGCTCGTCTCCGTCTAGCTAGCAAATTTAAGATAAGCAAGTAGGTGACTCACCTACTACCTTTCTGAGTCCTACAAGAACCTCATTTCTTTCACTTCATTTAAGGTCGCGATCTCCTCAATTTGACTTGAAACTTATATACAATCACTCGTCTTAAACGTTAGACATATACATAGCCCTCTAATTTGAGATTCAAGCACTTTTAAAAATTGGAGCTTATTTGACCAAGCCATATCATGTTTCATTTGCATAAAACTTGTACACGTAAGATGTGGAGTTTTATATCTTCCAATTGTCTTGTGTACAAATCATTGGTTGTATGTTGACTTGTGCTACATATTCAAGTATTTGGTTGATTTTGTACATGGTGATGAAGGGTTGTGCTTGAATCATTGTGTTTGAGTGGTTTTTAGGGGGTTCTCCACCACACTTCTTGTTTGCTATGCAATAACTTTGTGAATTCATGGAAAAGTTGAAGTGTAGAATCCTTGTATTTGATTGTAGGGTAGAATCCTTGTATTTGATTGTGGGGTAGAATCCCTGTGTTTGATCCTGGGTTGAATCCTTATGGTTGGGGGGTCGATTTGTTCACCATTGAGATGGATTGTGAAGTTATACTTGTAACTGTCGAACAGGATGTGGGGGCATGGAATCGTGAAGTGATGTAGCCCGTATGACGTGGGGAAGTCTGAGTACCCTCATCGTATGGACATGAGTTAAGTGTGGGTTCATAAGCTTTGAGTTTAAGCACTGATTTTGCACTTTTGTTTTGCAGGTACTATGTCTTCAAGTGCAGGACGTGGCAGTCAGTCAAGCAGACCAAGGGCTTCCAATGCAAGCAAACGGGCACGAGATGTCCCAGATGTATCCAAGGACACAAGAAGGGGTCAACAGCCTCAATACGGGGCCAAGGCTATGAATAGAGAGGGAAGGCGGTGGTATCAGTCTCATGGTAAGACAAAGTACTACCCTGATATCCCTATTGACGTAGAGTCTCTTTGGGATGATTACCCCCAAATTCTGAACCGATGTAATCAATTAAGTCTGCAATTTTCGTTTTAACCACCTATGCCATGCAATCTGAGATTGGTTAGGGAATTCTATGCCAACTTGAGTGTAGAGCCGCGGTCCCAATTGGTGATTGTTCGAGGATTGGAGGTTAACTTCTCACTGTTGTCTATCAACCACATCCTAGGCACTTCTGAAGAGGCCCCGGCAGGAGCTTTCAATGAGTTGTGCCTTCACCCGCCTATCAAGCCATCAGACACACTATTTCAGGTGGGAGGTCCACAGCTAAATGGGTCCGACATGCTGAGCCGGGCTATCACCTCTCCTTTCCTTTTGCTCACATGTCAAAGGAGGCTAGAGTCATGTTGAAGATCGTGATGCACTTTTTCCTTTCGGGGCAACATTTCACAAATGTTATGAAAGATAGAGTGTGTCTTACGTATACGATCATGGTGGACATGCAACTGAACTATGGAGCGATTTTCAGGCTAGCGATGAGGAAGGTCAAGACCCATAAGAGTCACACGTATGCTTTTGGGGGCCTAATTACTGCTTTATGTCGTGCTGTAGGTGTCCCTGAGGAGGAGGCCGATTACTGCCTGGTCATCTAGGCTCCCCCTATGTTTCCACCAACATTAAGGGGCCGGATGTGACCTTGGGCCCAGTCTTAACCACAACAGAGAGGGCCTACCGGGACGAGTTGATTGCGGGCCGCATGTACGGCCTCGAGATGCTGAGACATCAGACGGGCGGCTGACCTTCTACAAGAGAAGAGTTACAGTAGGTTGAGGAGGAATATCCTCTCAATGACCATACCAAAGTCGTGCTTCGCATTGGACCCCGATTCATTAAGCCAGTAGAGGATAACATTCCTACGGACCTAGGGGAGGAGAATGAGGATGAGGACGATAAGAAGGCTGAGGAAGATGACATAGCTGACGAGCCTCAAGGGTATATAGGGGTTGAGGCTATCCTACCAGGACCTGGTGATGTTTGAGCACCACAGTTCCTACCTTGCAGGTTATGTATGGTTAGCACTGAAGGCAGTGCTAAATTTAAGTGTGGGGTGGGGATTCTGTTATTTTGTTGATATTGCTTTTATTATTGGAATGTATTAAGACCATTGTTATTTATGATTTATGTTTATGCCTGGACATCTATCTTAATATTGGGTTGAATATCCTTTATTTTTGTTGGGTCCGTAAATAATGGCCATCTACTACTTTGTTGCATAGATGCTCTTATGTTAATGCTTTGTGAATGTACCAAGTTGTTGGCAGTTGTGTGTCTGTTGAAATTAGCTGTGTTATTCATAGTTGAGTGACGGGGGCCCTATGATGGATGGATGATGACCTTCTTAAAGGTATTCATCAAATCGAGTTCATGTGGAGTGTTGTAGTGTACGAACGAGCATCAAGCGCGAACGTTTGAACATAGTTGAGAGTAGTCGCTTAAACCTTGTAAATCATTAGTGTATGCATGCTTAATTCAATGAATTCATATAAATACCATAATAAGAACTCTAGTACGAACCTTGTGATAAAGATGTGCCAAGAGTGAGCGAGCTAATTGTGAGTCTCTATTGTGATAGATTTGAGAACTTGCCCGGTATGTAGAGTATACTTGGTAGGAATCGGAACTAGAAGAGAGGATATAGGCATTTCTTTGATATACGAAATTAACCCTAGTTAGCCCTTGTTGAGCCTTAGCCTATTCTTTGACTAGCCACAATTCAAGCCAATCCCTTTTCTTGATAAAGTATCCGTTTTGATCCTAATTCCCTAGCGCTTGAGCATGGTGAATAAGAAGAGGGGGAACTTGAGTGGACACCCCAGGGTTGAAAAATAATAGAGTTCAAGAAAAAAAATTTAATTGTTAGAAAGTGTCAACCAAGTCAGTGTTGGTCCGCGTCGCAGAGCAAACGCGAATGCACACTGTTTTGGCCACAAGAAATTAAAAAGGGAAGCCAGTTATCTAGTGATGATCTACGATGCCTCTGCGTCGCGGATCCATCGCAGAGGCACACTGGTTTGAACAAAAAAAATTCTTCTTTTTGTTGTGCTTTTCCTTTTTCTGTTGTTTAGTCATTATTTATTTAGGGTGTCTACGCATTTGTAATGGGTTGATTTTGTGGTCAGATGGAAATAAATAGGAGTACTGAGAGCATAAATTTAAGAAGGGTGAAGAAGGTTGTGAATCAAGAAAGCATGAGAAGTTGTGAAGTGTGTGCTATGAGCGTGTGGGAATTGAACCGTGTCAGTCATATCCATAAATGTATCCCACCTACCCGCAACCTACATTACAGCCAAACAAAGACCTACATGATCTTCTAAGGAAAATTCCAAGTAGGTCTACGTTTACATTAAGGGCAAGCTTATGAAATCTAGGAGCAATTTGAGACATCTTTTTGGAGAGCGAGAATTGTTAAATATTCTGCATGAATTCGCATGTATACATGAGTGCAAGGAATGAGTAGTTTTTGCCCAGGGCACTGAAAGTTGTTCACCATGGTTCATAGAGTGCAGCTGCATAATGTTTGTTGTACATACTACCGTAGGGAGTCTCATGCATGTGTTGTAGTTTGCCCGCGGATGGACAAAACTCTAAGTGTGGGGTGGTGATCTTAGGCATATTTATATTCCTAATTGGTCAATAATGCCCATCAATAGAGTTAATTCGGAGGACAAATTAATAGAATTTAAGTGTTTGAGTGTCGTTTTCTCTTATTTTGCTAACGTAGGGCCGAGTGCGCCTATTCGTTGTGTTTTTGCAGGATTTTGCGTTGATTGGAAAGTTCGGAGTTAAACCAGGACTTGAGGAAAGAACACAGCTTGGATCTCGGAGGATAAAAGTCAATAGAAGCAGCCAAAAGACCAATAATCCACGTGGCAGACCTGGGAACAAGGTTGTAGAAGCTGAAAAATGGAAAAAAGGTGCAAAGCCCAAAAATGTGCAAGGTCCGCGTCCGAACCTATGCAAAAGATGTGAAAAACTCCCTAGTCAGCAATTTAAGCGAAAAGTCAGAAATACAAGGGATCCGCGTCGCGGACCTGAGGATTTGATGCGGAAAAGTCGAATTACGGAATTTTATTATTACTCTATCTTAGACTTTAGGTTTTTACATTGGTTTTTACGCAAGAACTGCAAGAGGGACGACAGAGAACTCTTTTCCACAATAATTTGATTAGTTTAATCTTTATATTTGGATTTTTGATGTTCTCCACTTCATTCATGATGTATTCCATATTCATGAGTGGCTAAGTCTCTATCTTCTGGGGTTGTAGCCATAGACTATGTGTAGTTCTTAACTTTCGATTATTTCTATGTTATTTTTGTCTATACTTCAGAGTCTATCCAACTAGGGAGTAAATTCATTGTTCACTCTGGATTCGAAAGATGTTGGACTGATAGAACACAATAGCATAGGGAGCTTGTTCAATGCTAGGAAACAATGTTAATTCGTGTAAGGGGGACTTGTGACAACTCCCCTTACACCTTGCTTGGATCATATACAGGAAGATAGCTTTAATGCATTTTTATTGGCCTGTCTATCCCCGCTCAATGATGTAATTAGACAGTCAATAACGGTAGGCCAGCAGAGGCATGCAACCCCGTTCAGGTAAATTAAACCCCGTGAATCAATAATCAGGAAACCAGACGTAGATGGACCTTGTTAAAGCTAGATAGAGTCGTAAAGGATACAACCTTGGAATTGCTTCTTAATTGATATCTTGTGTAAAAGTCAGATTAGTTTATTAGAAAGTTCTTTTTTTATAACTTATTTTCCCTAAAACCAAACCTCTTGTTAATAAAACACCATTAACGTGATAACCAAGAGAAGTTACTAATTACATTCAAATCCCTTGCGTTTGACAACCCGGCTCTTTAATTAGGACAACTATATTACTTATAAGACCACGTACACTTGCGTGTGCCAAGGAGCAATAGTTGTGTATCGGGAAGGAGGTCTATACTAAAGTATATTTTCCTTTCGGGAGGAACACCGAGAAGCTCATCGGGAACGACATCAAGAAACTCATTGACCACCAAAACCGACTCAATAAGAAGGATTTTATTTTCAACATTCCTAACCCTCACAAGATGGTAAATGCAACCCTTAGAAATCAATTTTTGGGCTTTAAGACAAGAAATGAATCTACCCTTGACCACCACATTACAACTTTTCCACTCAAGAACGGGCTTATTAGGGAATTGGAATCTCACCCTATAGGTCCTACAATCAATGGTAGCATAATATGCATGTAACCAATCCATCCCAAGAATAACATCAAAATCCACCATGTCAAGTTCAACAAAATCACAAGGTAAGACTTTATGCAATATGAAAACGGGACAATTTCTATAGACTCTTTTAGCAATAATGGACTCACCAACGGGGGTAGACATTTCATAAGATTCACACAACAATTCGGGACACACATGAAGTTTTTTGGCAACAAAAGGAGTAACCAAAGAAAGAGTGGCACCCACTTCTATCAATGTATACACATCATAATAAAAAACCTTTAACATATCGATTACAACATCGGGCACCTTATCCACTCCTTGCCTTCCTTGGAAAGCATAAAACCTATTTTGCCTTGGAGCACCCCCTTGTTGGCCTCCTTTAGGACTTTGACCCACTTTAGCACCTTGGCCTTGAGAACGACCATCTCTACCCTTGTTTTGAGCATGAGGACAATCAATAACCTTGTGATCCATTTCACTACAATGAAAATAAGCATTAAAAATTTTCAAACATGGACCACTATGGTTTTTCCCACACCCTTGGCACTTAGGATTTGTCATCCCATCATTGTCACCTTGAAACCTTGGGTTAGACACCCCATCATTAGCAAATCTCTTGTTATGAGCATTGGAGGACCCTTGACTACGGAACTTGTGACTTTGATGAAACTGGCCACCCTTGGCACCTTCGAAGCCACCCTCAAACCGAGCCCTTTTGGACTCCCCACTTCTTCTTTTTCTAAGCTTCTCCCCCTCAAGTTGTTTGGTGTATATCATGAGCCGAGACAAGTCAATATCACTTACTAGCATGGCGGTATTGCACTATTCATTTACCAAGTCAAACACTCCCGACACAAACTTATTCATCCTTGATCTAGGTTCGGCAGCCAATTGAAGAGCATACTTGGAGAGCTTGTTAAACTTGAGGGTATACTCCCTCACACTCATGGAACCTTGCTTAAGATTTATGAATTTCATTATCTTAGCCTCTCTCAACTCAATAGGGAAGAACCGGTTGAGAAAGGCAGCTTTGAACTCTTCTCAAGAAATAGCATTATCATTTTCCTTCTCCAACTTCCATTGAATAAACCAAATTTGAGACGCACCTTTGAGTTGGTAGGCTGCTAACTCCACATTTTCCTCTGAATTTACCCCCATGATGGATAGCACCTTATACACCTTATTTATGAACTTTTGGGAATCTTCCTCCGCCTTGGACCCATGAAACTTCGGAGGGTTCATCCTTGTGAAGTCCCTCACCCGTGAGGCCGGAGTTGGAGCATGAGGAGCTTGAGCCCCTTGGTTCAATTGGTTGGTCATAGCATGGGCCAACATTGAGATAGCATCTCGAAACTAATCTTGGGCTACCCCTCCATCTTGAAGAGCTTGAGGAGCGGGAGGGGTCGATTGCTCCTCGAGTGTATGGGCTCTCCTTAGTCTTCCTCTTGGTCACGGCATGATCTAGAAGAGCAAAGACATTAGATAGGGGAAAAGCCTTATGTTTACATCTAAGGCACGATATAGATCATGAAGAAGGGAAACATTTCCTAAAACGTCTCATAGCCTCCCATTCATAGTTGTGACGCGCTTCACAACCATGAATAAGACTCTAATCGACGCGGTGCATTGGAAATTTGAGGACCATTAACAACCTAGTGCTCTGATACCAAGTTTGTCACAACCCAAGCCTAGGGCCTAGACATGACATGACGAATTAGAAATCCGAGAACAACCCAAATAAGCCTTTTGATTGTAGCATTCACACATCTTTGGTTGCGAAAGTAAAAATTAGTATCAACAAGAATCAAGTATAAAAAGAGAACGAGACTAAGGAAAATCTTTCATAAACATAGAAATATAAGAAAATTCAAGCTTGAAAGCATATACAAACTTAGTATCCAACAACACCTATACTTTAGAATGGAGTGGGGGCCAAGACACTTCCTAGACTCACCCTCATAATAGTAAGTATCCAACATAAAGAAGAAGTCTCAACAAAACATAAATAATATAGATATTGTCCTCGGAATTGAGGACTCACCAAAGCTTTCTCCGATGTACCGAACTAGCCACATAGAGGAGGATGATAGAAAGGAGCTCTGGTCCCTACATGATGTTATCATGTAGACATAGAGTATGGGTTAGTACGTTTGAATATACTAAATATGTGGGATGCAATGCAACAAGGGTATAAGCGATCATATTCAAAATACATACATATAGGCAATAGGTATAATTTCAATATGACATGTATGATCGATGTTTGTAATAAAACATGCATGTAAAACAGTCAAACTACACATAGTAATATACATATGTGGGAGAAGACCTCAACCGACAAAGACGAAGTAGCTACAACTTGGACTTCAAGGCTTGACACCCCCTTGGTTCAGGTGACCGGGCATGATACCCCCGACGAAATGTGGTCTACTTGCCAAGGCAAATTGAATATGATAAATATGTAGAAGTGCGCTGGATCCACTAATATAGCAAGGGTAAGGTATAATCCTATGGTGGCACATAGTTTAGAGACTAAAGACTTTATATAAGGACCCTTTGGGTTGAGTCCCCATCTAAAGTACTCAATCGGTGCTAAGTCTAATCCTATGGAATACTTAAAATAATCATAATTTAATAACTTGTAAAATACATGATAACATGACATGAGTAGCTATAAAACATGTTGACCTCTAAATCTTAATAAAGCAAGGATAAAAATGCCTTAGTAAGTCAGCCAAAATCCCCCTTTAAAAAAGATTTAAAACAACTCCCTTAAGCCATTTTAATTTGGACCAAAAATCTACTTTTATTGGTTATTCTTTTTTCTCTTTCAACGTGTGAAAAATAGCCCTCACAACCTTACAAGGGTTTCTAAAGCAAGCCAAAATCTTGAAGTTAAAGGTAAGTAATGATACTTGTGTACTTAGTATGGTTTGTTTATGAAAAACAAGAAGTACAAGCTAGTTATGCTTGTGCTGGAAGTTGTAAATGATAATGAACCCTTGCTTTAACTTGAATGGCTCACAAGATGTAAAAATCTTGAAATAGGGCACAACTTGATATTTATAAATCATAGATAATTTCATGAAAGCCCATAAGTATCTTGAAACACTTGACTTGTAAATCATGTAAATAACTTGAGAATTCTTGCTATGTAATTTCATCAAACACATGGTGGGTTCATGATATTTATTCAAATCATGCATGTGAAGAGTAAGCAAGAAGGGTAAAAATAATTCAAAATCAACCCACTAGTATTGTAGTAAAACCGTCATTTTGAGTATCACGAAATCCATCTCAAAAGTTCATCATATTTATAGTTTTCAAAGTCAAATCATTCATAATCTCAATAAACATAGATCAACTCATAGTATAAGCTTAAAATAGATATTCATGCATAATCAACAATACTAGATAAAACCCCAACATAACTTTTATTCAAAATTCATAATAAGAGATTCTCATAGGTAATACAACTTGAGATCATGCAAGTTTCATAAAAAGAGAATATTAGGCTCCATGGGTGAAAGGACTCATGGATGAAGACCCAAATACCTCAAATTTGGATTTTCTTGAGATGAGCTTGAAGGAAACTTGAAGCTTGAATTGGGTTCTTGAGTTCCAAAATTGAGCTTGAAATCTTTGAATTTGAATGAGAGATTTGATGAAGTCTTGGAGAGGTTTTTGAGAGAGTTTTGTGAGTTAAAGAGTTGAAAAATGGCTAAGTATGAGATACTTCACGTTTAAATGGGCATGGGACTATTACATCAATGCCCTTGGACGAAATAAGAAAATTGGGAAAAATATTACACTGGTCCATGTCCTACCGAGCCCTAGGCGCGACGCAGACAGACTCGG
>JAPFFP010014101.1:0-16923 GCA_026153255.1 Solanum medicagineum
AAGTAGTAATACAACCCAAATTTAGATTGTCAATATCGATAATGATTATGTTACTTGTTAGAACAAGAATGATGATAGTACAAGAAATCCGAAATAAGATTGGCTTAGAGACACGTTAATATGTTTCTTGAAGATAGTCAGTCTCTCCCACGAGCAAATGGAAGAATAAATAACAACTCTATCTTTGAGATTCAACTAAGCCACAAAACAAGCAACATTCAAGAATGTTGCTCTTCTATTCTTAAATCGGTGATTTCACTTTTTGCCATGGCCTAAAATCAGGGTGTAATGACACTCACCTAATTCACCAAGGCGAGTCAGCCCAAACCTGAACAACCAACATAATAATAAAAGCGGAAGATAAAACAGTCTAACGTAATAGATAGGCATAAGGAAACCAAAACTACAACCATCCAAGAACTGGTGTCACATATACAATCCTCTAATAATATAAATACTCAAGTGAAAATACAAATCTCAATGTTTAGTCCTCAAATAAATAGAACATAACATAAACTAGAATCCTTGAAGGCCTACTAAAGGGACAAACAACTACCTCTCAAAGCATCTAAAAGCTCAAATCGAAATCTGGAAGTCTAATAAGAGGGGCCGCTCTCACAACTTAAAAAATGTAGCAAGGGAAAGCACCAAAAAACACGGTACTTAGCAAATGGAAACTAACCTATGGTAAAGCAATGAAGAACACAAGTACTCCTATCCTCACAAGTACATATGGCCGAACTGCATACCTTCACTCAGTAAAGTCCCAGCACAATACAATATACAATAACTCGCATATAAGTATATGCATCACATAACATCCATCCCAAATATCCAACTAAATATATAGAGTCAAATGGTACATTAGATATTCCATATCATAAACAAGTTTAGATTATTCCCAATTCGCACATAGTACACCAATAATAATATCATAAAAGAATGATATGAGATGGAGCGGATGCCATGAGATGTAAATCATGTAATGCAATGTCAAGTAATCGTGATACATGTCTGTCTTATGATACACATCGCTGATAAACTCAAGCCGGAACCCATGGGGGCGGCACAAGGACCATGTATCCGTGAACATTGTTGGCAATGACCTCGACCAATGCTCACCAAATCGAAAATTACCTCAGCCACAATATCAACTAGCATATTACCTTAGCTCACTGGCAGAAACCTTGCCTAATCATCGACCAATACTGACCTCGCCTAATCATCGAGTGGTAGCGACCTCGCCTACCGATCCCCCTGTTACCTTACTCATCTCTCAACCGTAGCAACCACAAGAATCAATGCACAAATAGTAGTAAATGCAATGTACACAGTCTCAATTTCATCATAGTTTTAATATCATCATGATCCCAATATCAACATTGTTTTAGTATCATTCACATCTCAATGTACATATCATCTCGACATCAATATCAAATAATTCACAAGATCATCTGTATCATGGATCCAGAATTATTTCACAAGTCAAGCCTTCACAACAAGAACAAATTCTCAAACCAAAATCTCATTATCAAATCTTATGATAATGCAATTCTATCATAGATTACTCAGTTCCACACATATAGGAACATACAAGGTTCAATCATATTTAACAAAAGGTTAGAAGTCCACCTGCCTTGGAGAAAGTCTCATATAAAGTCAAATTCATAGCTTTTCCCTTCCTCGATAATTCAAATCACTAGAATCTATTCAAATATGGCATCACAATCACATAACGAATTCAATGACACTAAAATCAATCAATTTGGGTAAAAAGCGCAAAATGATCAAAAATTCTATGCCAGAGAAGTGCTCGAAATCTGAAAATTAATACATGAAAACGTTCCCCAATTATTAAAGATCTCAACCGTGAAAATCATTTTGAAAACAGAGTTAAAATGAGGTCAAAATCATCAATTTAGCATTAGAAATAATATCCAAAGAATAACCAATTTCTATTATTAAAAACCCCAAATTCAAGGTTAAAAAACACAATTTAATCAAAGAAAATTAAAGAAATAAGTTAGAAAATAGTTACTTAATATATTTTCCTTGAAATACCTTGAAGAATCTCTAAAAAAATAAAGCTTGAATCATTAAAAATGGTGAAAAAATAATAAACCTCCACTTAAATGAGCTCACTGTTTCAGGAAAATTTAATTCTCCGTGAACGCAATGATCAACGGGGACCAGCACATCGCAAAAGTTGGAATCTCTCCGCGAATGTGGAGGCTAAGGAAATGGGTACTCTGCGAATGCGGGCCCACCTCCACAAACGTGGAAAGTCTAGAGACTTCACACTTCGCAAACGCGGAGCACTAGGTCACCTGCACCAGATTGCAACAAACACAACACAGAAAAATCACAAAATAGACCCTCGATTTGTTTGGAACACGATTTACACAAATCAGACATGGGACTCTATAGGAAACAACGTTTTGGACTCACTAAACCATCAGAATTCGATTTTGAAGTCTCCTCAACTCAGAATCCAAGAATGATCGTTTAAACTAGTATAGGAATCAAATATCCAAAATAATCTCAAGAATTCTAAAAATTACAATGATATTAATTCTAGCGTCAGTTTCACTATCCGAAACCACTGGAACTATTGGAATTTTGATCTGGACTTTCGAACTCCGAATATTGATCAAAGTCAAATTATGACCAAAATGAACTAAAATTATAACTTTGAGCCTAAAATCTCTATTTTAACTACAAATTCAGTTCTATATGTTATTCTAGATCGACCAGATTCGACATTTTGGAGCTGATGGAATCAACAAAATTGCATTCTCACACTCGCAACTCAAGATGACCTCGAAACTCGAAATTTCCAAATTTAAACCTTTAGAAACTATCTTTAGCAAAACTTCAACTTTTTACAAGGTTTTTAAAATTCAACTTTTAGAAACAACGAAAAATAACCGAAGACAACTTTTGAGAAGGACAAAATGATAACTTTATTGAAAATATCAAAAATGACCTTTGAGGTCATCACACGTTTTGATTAATGTCTCTCAAGTGTTTTCAAGGGACAATATTCTTTTGATTGCTTATCTTTTCAAAGAAAAGAAACTCTATTTATAGGACAAAAGTTTTGAAAAAGAAGACTTTAATTAAATTTATAGGTTCATGAATACAATAAAGAAAATATGTATCTTCCAAGAACCTATAATATATAAATAAAAATGAATATTACAATTCACATTCATGTATTTTATAAATTTTCAGAAACAAAACTTTTACCAAATGAATTTGTTTCAAATTAATTGGAACACTAACTCTTACAATCTCCCACTTGTTTCAAGAAACTTTTATCTTTGAAAAATTAAAAACATATTTTGAGACATTAATCTAGCAACATGCATCAACAATAGTGTCTTTTGGACTTGAACCATTAGCTAGTAGAAGACCTTCTAAATTATTCACTACTTAGTGAGCGAATCTTGAACTATGTGGTTCATTGAGTGAAGTAGAAAAATACTCCACACATGTCACTATGTTCTAGTGAAAATTGAAATGCTTTGACACATTATAACTATGTGTCTTGAATCCTACTAGCTATGTGCTTTAAGAAATTTTTATCTTTGAAAATCAAAAAAATATTTTGAGACATTAATCTAACAACATGCATCAACAATAGTGCCTTTTGGACTTGAACCATTAGCTAGTAAAGACTTTCTAAGTCATTCACTCCTTAATCAACGAATCTTGAACTATGTGGTTCATTGAATAAAGTAAAAAAAAATGCTCCACACACGTCACTATGTTTTGGTGAAAATTAAAATCCTTTGACACCTTACAACTATGTGTCTTGAATCCTATTAGTTATGTGCTTTAAGATTTTCACGTTAAAAATCTTATTGATGTGGCATTCACTTCGTACTTAGTATGGTAAATTCATCAAAAGTAATTTTGCATACTTCAACCAAATAGTCTATGAATTTCATTAAGAGAAATCAATTTCATCCTCCTTTATAACAAAGTATCAATGAATCAATCAAGAGTATTCCTACACACTTCAATCAAAATTGGTTTATCGACTTATAAAGAGAATATGATTTTATCCTTCTTTTTAATAGGTATATTGATAAATCTATCAAGGATTTCCTTAGTAACCCCAACGGAGATGGGTATTAGAGATTTATTAAGAGAAATGGATCTCAATCATGTACATGTACTATCTTTGTTTTTTTTTTTTTTAAAGAAAAGGTATTTTTATTAATGTTCTTCACAATTATAGCTTTACTTGTTTTTCCCTTTGGACCCAAGATTACATCATAAGGTAGGGTTACTATAAAGTATAACTAATTTACAACAGGCTTTATTCCCATCCCGTTACAAGTTTCTACCACTATCTCTTTACATAACCCTTTCGACAAAGTATCTGCTAAATTAAATCTGGACTTCACATATTGAAGTGATATTATGACTTCCTCCAATAATCTTTTCACATGATTGTGTTTGATACAAACTTGTCTAGATTTGTCATTATAACAATCACTTGAAACTCAAAGTATAGCAACTTGATTATCACAATAGATAGTCAAAGGTGGAATTGGCTTACTTTGTAATGAAATATCCATTAGTATATTTTGCATCCAATCGATTTCTTATCCTACAGGAGACATAGCTAATTTTGAATCTATGGTTGAATGAGTAATACATGTCTGTTTCTTTGATTTTCAAAAGATTGCTGCTCGAGCCAAAATAAAAGTTCAAGCAATAATAGATTTAGAGTCATTCAGATTAGAAGTCCTAGTAGCATCACTATAGCCTTCAAGAATTGATGGGAGATAGAAGAATATAGGACAACATTAATTATTCCCTTTAGATATCTTAAAACACGAATTAAGTCATTCCAATGTTCAATTTTAGGATTACTAATAAACTTTCTTAAAGTTCTTATTGCATAAGCAATATCTGGCCTGGTACAATACATGGCTTACATAAAGCTCCCAACAATTTGAGAATATGAAAACTGATCAAAAGCATCACCACAATTTTGTACTAGTGTAATGCTTGTGTAATAACCATTCTTATTATTAATGAAGGGTTAATTGGTAATTTTAACCATTAATAATTTTTATGAAAAAAAGAGCAACCCAACCCTAAAAGAACCAGTGAGTCGTTGAATAGAAAAAAAATCAATGCAACTTTTTCTTCTTTTCTCTTGGAAGAAGATTTGTAGCTTATTAAGGTTATTCGGGGAAACTCATACGTAGAATCAATTTGATCTTTGAACCACTGTATTGGGTGACAAAGTATAAGTATTTTCTTGTTATTGTGTGCTCTTGTTAGTTGAAAACATATTCACCAGAATTTTTACGAATTAGGTTTAGCAATAAGATTAAAAATACATTTACTTTTAATTTATAGTCTAAGGTATTGGGTATTAGGGTTTAACCCTAAACTTGAAGACTAGGGATATTGAGACTTGGGTTTGCCAACATAATTGATATTGATAATTAATATTTATTCATAGATTGAGGCAACCAAGGGCTGTTTAGGTGGGTATTCTACGTGTGCAAGGTGGTGGAACTTATCATTAATAAGGCAAGTGAGACTTTAAGATTTAGTGCTTGCTTTTCAAATAAGCTTTAAAAAAATATATTTTTCTCTACCTAGTGTATGTGTTGGGACAAGCATATGTTTGATATAGTTGATATTTTTTTTATCAGCACTAGATATGCTATTTTTGAGAAGAATATCGAATATTTTCATGAGTTATATGTGGTGTGATGCTGGACATCCTTTTGTTATTGCTGTGATGAGGTTACTAGGGGCATACTTAGCTGTCGTAATATATTAGAGGCATACCTATGCTGCCATAATATATTAGGGGCTTTGTACATGCTGTCGTAGTATATTTTTAGAGCATTATACATATTGCCATGGACTTATTGGGGTGATGGATTGATCTCCTTCGCTGTCGTTTATGACAAGTTTTGAGTGTGGATTGAATTGAGATTTGTAGTGACCTTTTTTGAATATTTTTTGAACTTATTGAACTTATTATGAAGTATACTCTTGTGTATATTATTTATGTGTACTCGTTGTGCAGATGTATTTTATAACTCTTGTTTTAGGGGTATTAAAGTAGCGAGTCGAGGATCTTACTGGGTTATATTTATATATCGTTCACTCCTTACTTGCATGTCAATGCAGATACTGTTGCAGAGGTCAAGACTTGTTGTTGACGAGTTCGTTTTCGTGGACTCTGTTGCTGAGGTGAGCCTTCACATTATTCATGGAGGCTACTACTTCAGCTCTATCCATTATAGTTTATGTTTTTCTTCTTTTTAGGGTTTGTATGCCTGACAGTTAAATTCATATCACACTATTAGATGCCCCATCATCTTATTGTGGGATTTGGGCAAGAGATATTTTTGTTAAGTGACCCTTTTCCTTTCATAAATAGATTTGTGATTTTGGTTTGCTAGTTACTCTATTATTATGAGTATTAATGAGTTTTAGAGTTGCACATAGTATATTCTTAATGCTTGGATAGTTTGGGTGTGTATGAATATTTGGTTTTCCCGGCAAATGGTATAGGTGGGTGCCAGTCACATCTAGGGGGTATTCTGGGATGTGACAAAGTCGGTATCAGAGCCTAGGCTTTAAGTCCCAGGTCATAGAGCAGTGTTTGGTAGAGTCTTGTTCATGGATATGTAGGCGCCCATACTTATGACCTTGAGGCTACTAATCATTTAGGATGTATTCTCTTTTTCATTCCTTATGTGCATGTTGAGTTGAATCAAGTTTAACTTTTAAATATTTTTCACAGATAGCTAAGATACGTGGCTCTTCCTCTGCTGTTTGATCTAATGCAACTGTTGGACGTGGTGGGGGACATGGTATTACCTCCAGTGGCAGTCAGGGTAGGTCTCATCCTACTAGGGCTCGGACTAGGGCATCTGCTGCTCGTCAATCAGGAGTTATGAATGAGGGATAGAACTGATTAGTTGCCCCAGAGCAAGTGTAGGAATAGGTTTTTCAAGATTCCCCACAGATAGTTCAAGTTGCTACACCTACTGTTGCTTTACCTACAAATGTTGTGATGAGGTTGTTGAATGTGTTAGAAGCGTTGGTGTCTAATCAGGGTAGAACCCCCAACTTCTTAGAATACTACCCAAACACAAGAACAGGATTAGTTGAATGTTGATGCGACTCAAACACTGCATTTGACCCCTCAACAAGTTGGTTATCCAGTTGCAACTTCAGGGCAACCCAAAGATCTTAAGAATTTTATGGACCTTAAGCCACCAGAGTTTGATGCGACACCAGCTTCTATTGAGCCTCAGAAGTTCCTTGATCATTGTGAAAAGATACTTACTACATTGGGGTTGAAGGAGACTCGTGTTGTGGAATTGACCACTTTCATGTTATCGAGATCTTTAGAGGCATGATGGACTTCTATTCAGAGAGCTAGAGAAGTAGGGTCACCTATTCAGAGTTTTTAGCAATGTTTAAGGATAAGTTTATTCCATTGAGCAAACAAGATCATATGAGAAGTCAATTCCATGATCTACATCAGGGTAGTATGATAGTTACAAAGTATGAGACCAAGTTCATTGAATTGTCCAGGTAGGTCCCATTTTTTACTACAGATCCAAGGGAGAAAGTGAGAAGATTTGTGGATGGACTAGAGCACCGTTACTGTGGTCTTGTGACACGAGACGTGTGGAATGATACATATTCTGATGTTGTTGACATTGCTCTTCGTTGTGAGTCCTATTGGGAGATGGAGAAAACCGAGCAAGAAAAAAAAGGCACGTAATACAGGTAGATTTGGTGGTGCTCCATCTGGAGGTAAGAGTGGATTTCATCATGGGGTGCCTAGGCCTACTCAGTCAGATTCAGTAGCGCAACCTTCTAAGAGTGATTATCCGGCTAGACAGGGCCAACAACAGATGCAAAAGAAGGGTGATAATTCTTTCCAGTATGGACAACATCCAAGGTGTTCTGATTGTGGTAGGAGTCACAGTAGTCACTGCTTTGGTGTTGGTGGTCCTTGTTTTACTTGTAGTGAAAGAGGTCATATTGCCAAATTTTGTCCAAAGGGAGATTCTAGTACTAGTCAAGCTACTACACAGGTGCAGAGAAATGTGGAAGATACTCAGACTCAAATTCAGCAAGCTAGGGCTGCTTTACAAGGTGCTTGTGGACAGGACCGACAGGGTGCACAGGTTGCTCAAGGAGCAGGTGGACCACCGAGATTATTTGCTATGGCCAGACAGGATGTCGAGGGATCTAATGTTATTGTCACAGGTATTATTACTGTCAATTCTCATGAGGCATATGCTCTTATTGATCCTGGTTCTACATATTCATATGTACCCCGTCTTTTGCTATATCCTTAGAATGATGAGTTGAGACTCTTAAGGTGCCATATATGGTTATGACTCCAGTTGGGGAGACTTTATTAGTGGATAGAGTGCATAAAGATTGTGTTGTATCTGTGTAGGGCAAGGAAACAATAGTTGCTTTATTAGAGTTGTCATTATCTAACTTTGATGTAATTATGGGCATGGATTGGTTAGCGTCATGTTATGCTTTGGTTGATTGTTACTAAGCTGGTACATTTTAATTTCCCTAGAGTAACATATTTAGTATAGAAAGGTATGACTCCTCTGACATAGGGAAAGATAATATCTTATGTAAAGGCACGTCGAATGATTAATCATGGGTGCTTTGGTTTTATTGCTACTGTCCATGATACTCGAGGGGAGGATTTACTATCGATAATGTTCCAGTTGTGCGACAATTTGTTGATGTGTTTCCAGAAGACTTACCGGGGCTACCTCTGATAAGAGAAATTGAGTTCAATATTGATTTAGTGTCAGACACTCAACCTATCTCTGTACCTCCATATCATATGGCTCCAACTGAGTTGAGAGAATTGAAGGTCCAACTCCAAGAGCTACTTGATAAGGGGTTCATCAGGCCTAGCGTATCACCTTGGGGTGCCCCAGTGTTATTTGTGGAAAAGAAAGATGGCACTCTGGGAATGTGCATCAACTACAGGCAGTTGAATAAGGCAACAATCAAGAATAAATATTTGTTACCTCGTATTAATGATTTGTTCAATCAGTTAGAGGGTGCTACTCACTTTTCAAAATTGATTTGAGATTAGGCTATCATCAACTGAGAATAAAGGTCAAAGATATCTCAAAGACAGCCTTTCAAACCAGGTATAGGCACTTTGAACTTTTGGTGATGTCTTTTGGATTGACTAATGCACCTGCAAGATTTATGGACCTCATGAACAAGGTATTCAAGCCATACTTAGACAAGTTTGTGATTTTATTCATTGATGGTATTTTGGTCTACTCTTGAGATGAGGCTGAGCATGAACATCATTTTAGAGTTGTATTGCAGAAACTTAGAGAACAAAGCTGTATGAATAAGTTCCTAAAATGTGAGTTTTGGTTGGGAACAATTTCCTTTTTAGGACACATAGTGTCACGAGAAGGGATTCAAGAAAGGTAGAAGTTGTTCAAGATTGGCTAGGACCTAATATTCCTATAGAGATATACAATTTCTTGGGGCTAGCTAGATATTACAGGCAGTTTATAGAGGATTTCTCAAAGATAGCCTCTCCATTCACACGTTTAACTCAGAAAGGTGTGATTTTTCAGTGGTCAGATGAATGTGAAGAGAATTCTACAAATTAAAGATTGCATTGACTACAACTCCTATTTGACCTTACCTACAGTGGAGGGTGGCTTCACCATTTATTTTGTGAGTTTCTAGAGTCAGATTGGGTGGTCTCTTAATGTAAAATGGTAAAGTGGTGGCATATGCTTCTTGACAACTAAAGACTCATGAGAAGAATTATCTGACACATGACTTAGAATTGGCCGCCATTATAATTTCTCTCAAAATATGGCGTCACTACCTTTATGGTGAGCTGTGTTGAGTCTATATTGATCACAAGAGTTTGCAATACATATTCAAGCAAAGGGATCTGAATTTGAGGCAACGATAGTGGTTGAAACGACTTAAAGATTATGATCTTTCTATCTTATATCATCCTGGAAATGCAAATGTGGTGGCAGATGCTTTGAGTAGAAAGACTATGGGCTGCTTGGCTTGGATTGCTGTTGAAAAACGACTAATGGCTAGGGATATTCAGTCTTTATCCAACTAGGGAGTTCAAATTGATCATACATTTCCTGGTAGGTTTCTTGCAGGTATGGTGGTGCAATCATCCTTAGTTGGAGAAGCCAAGGCTTGCCAATATGACGATCCCCAACTTGCCAGATTATGAGATCGAGTGCAGAGTGGAGGCGTGAAGTCGTTCTCAATTGATGGAGAGGGCGTTTTGCATCAACATGGTAGATTTTGAATTCCCATGGTGGGTGAAGTAAAATGGCTAATACTTGAAAAGGCTCATAGCTCGCGATACTCCATCCATCCAGGTGCTTCGAAGATGTATCAAGACTTGCGCGGTTTATACGGGTTGAAAGGTATGAAGTCTGATATTTTAAAGCATGTAACTAGTTGTTTCAATTGTTAACAGGTCAAATATGAACATAAAAAACTTGGTGGAGCAATACAAAATGTGATTATCCCAGAGTGGAAGTGGGAAAGGATTACTATGGACTTTGTTATTGGGTTGCTGAATACTTTCAGAAGCACGACTTATTTTGGGTGATTGTGGACAGACTCACAAAATCTGCCCATTTCATACCAGTTTGGGTTACTTATAGCACAAAGAAGTTAGCAGACATTTACCTTAGAGAGATAGTTCGGCTTCATGGAGTGCCTATTTCAATAATATCAGATCGTTATGCACAGTTCACTACTGAGTTTTGGAAGTCTTTTCAGAAGGCGTTTTGATCACAAGTTGAGTTGAGTACAACATTTTATCCCCAAATTGACGGACAGTCTGACCAAGTTATTTAGATCTTGGAGGATATGCTTAGAGCTTGCACAATTGATTTCGATGGACATTGGGATGATCATTTACCATTAGCAGAGTTTGCTTATAATAATAGCTACCAATCGAGTATACAGATGGCACCATATGAGACTCTATAGGGTCGCAAGTGCCGATTACCAATTGGATGATTTGAACCTGGTGAAGCATAATTACTAGGTCCATATTTGGTTTAGCAGGCTTTAAAGAAAGTTGCAGTGATAGGAGAACGGCTTCGGACAACATGAAGTAGACAAAAATCTTATGCAGATAAGAAAGTCCTTGACATGGAGTTCATGAAGGGTGAAAAGATCTTTTTGAAAGTTTTTCTCCTATGAAGGAAGTTATGAGATTTGGTTGGAAAGGTAAGCTAAGTCTTAGATATATTGGTTCTTATGAGATTTTAGATCGGATTAGATTGGTGGCATATTGACTTGCTTTACCTCCGTGATTGTCCTCTGTACATCCTGTATTTCACGTGTCCATGCTTCAACGGTATGTTCGTGATGATAGACATAAGATTAATCTAGAGGATGTGGAGATTGATGAGAATTTAGCATATGAGAAAGGTCCGATATCTATTCTTGACAGGCAAGTGCGACAACAGAAGTCGAAGAAGATAGTTTCAGTAAAAGTGTTATGGCGCAATCAAGGGAAAGAGCCAAGGGGTGTCACGTGACACGGCTTCGTCGGGAAAATTTACTAAATACACAGAAGGTATATATTAAAAATAAACTATTAACGTTTAAAAAAAATAAAAGGACATTTCTTACAGCAAATTGCTTCTAGCTCATGTGGTTAAGGCGTCTGCAGATGGCTTGAACATCCAAAGTTTGAATCCCCTTGGCTAGTTTCCTCCCTTCTCTCTTTTTTCCCTCTTAAAATGTGTAGTTTTTCTCCTCCTTTTCGCTTCCTTCGTTTTCCTCCCCCTTAAAATGTGTTTTTTTCTTTTATTTTTTCTGTAAAATATTAGTTTTAAATAACGTACGGACCCATTCTAATTCATTCAAAATCAATTTATTGTCCTTTTATTTTCGAAATAGAATCGAAATAAAACTTAAAACCTTTATGTATTTGTGACTTGTGATTTTCTTTTAAAAAAAAAGAGTTCTTATCCATTAGTCATCCTAATTCGGCATCTCAAATCTCTATATCATGTTATTATTTTTGTTTCATTTTTTTTTATTATATATCTAAAATTTTTATTTTTATTTGTTCATGATAGTAGTTTATTCTTTTCTATTTGTTTACTCCTATTACAATAAAATAATTCAGGATTCATTCAATTGATAATTGAAATTACTTATATTTTATTTTTTATTTTTGGATTTGCACATGACGAATTGACTACGGATTATTCATTATATGATTTGCAATCCACTTTTATTTGATCCTAAATTACTAATTATGTAGATTATATGATCTCCGTTTAGATTTAATGAAGTGGTATTATTCGAAAAAAGATTATTTACAATGAAATTGATTAAGTCTAACTTACGAAATCAAATAGATAACGAATTTTTGAATCGTTGTTATTTGGTGCCTTATATAGAAAAGGAAACATTTAACAATGTTTCCAATGGGGATATTATGTATACCTTTCAAAACATGAAATCTCATCGAGTTTAATAATATATTACTTTAGTGCTTTGCTCATTTCTTATTCCTTAACAAGGCTTATCCAACGAAATTAGTCATCTAAACCAGTTTTTAATAAAATGCCTATAATTTTTTCATGTATTTTACAAATTGTTAGTCATTTATTTTGTAACTATTATTATGAACACTTGAGTAATTTAATTTAAAATTTTAAAATATTATCTAATATATAGAGTAGACAATTATTTTTTTAATTTATAATTTTATCTAAATTTTATATTATTTATGCAAAATATTTTTTAATAAAGTTTACAATTAATGTGGCCTTAAATTTTTGGAGGTCTAAAGTAAAATCTTCATTAATTTCTTCTTGAGATATTCTTGTCCTTTAAATGGTGACACCGCTTAGAAAAGATCCAGCGTATGCCACTGGGCGCAATCATCCAATCGAAGAGACTATGTGGGAGTCTGAAGCAGACATGCGATAGGGATATCCTCATCTATTTGACACTTCAGGTATGATTTATACTCTTCCAAGGACGAATGTTGTTTTAAGTTGGGGAGAATGTAATAACCCTTATTATTTTTAATGAAGGGGGATTGATAATTTTAACCATTAATGATTTTTATGAAAAAAAGAGCAACCCATCCCTAAAATAACCAGTGACTAACTGAATAGAAAAAAACATCAACCCAACTTTTCATTCTTTTCTCTTGGAAGAAAACACGTAGCTTATCAAGGTTATTCGGGGAAACTCATACATAGAATCAATTTGATCTTTGAACCACTGTATTGGGTGATAAAGTACAGGTATTTTCTTATGTTGTGTGCTCTTGTTAGTTGAAAACATATTCATCAGAATTTTCACCAATTAGGTTAACAATAAGATTAAGAATACTGTTACTTTTAATTCATAGTCGAAGGTATTGGGTATTAGGGTTTAACCCTAAACTTGACTAGGAATATTGAGACTTGAGTTTGGCCAACATAATTGGGTATTAGGGTTTAACCCTAAACTTGACTAGGAATATTGAGACTTGAGTTTGGGTGTGTATGAATATTTGGTTCTTCCGACAAATGGTATGAGCAGGTGCTAGTCACATCTAGAGGGTATTTTGGAATGTGACAACTTGGATCAAAAGGTGTAGGATTAGGTTTGTCATCAAAGTGACCAATAGAACCTTCTCAATATAACTCGGTTGAGTAACAGTCGAACTATTTGCTGATCTTATGACTTTAATTCCAAAATATAAGCTTCTTCAAGGTCATTCATTTCAAATTGAGAAGTAAAAAATGATTTTGTTTCTTTAGTTCTTCCAATATCAGTTCTAAAGATCAACATATCATCTACATAAAGACAAACTATAACATCAAAATTTTTTTAAATTTACTAAATATGCAGATATCACCTCCATTAATTATGTATCCGTTCAAAGTTGTTGATTTGGTCCTTCAACTTCAGCTTCTTTGACCTCAGAAAGAACCTCTCCAAGAAGGCTTTTTTCATTTCTGCCTAGCTGGTGATTAAACTTTATGGGAGCTTGGATAATCGTAGCATTGTATTGCCTGTCCGAGACAATGGGAAGACACAGAGGCTAACAACTTCCATGGACATATTCTGACTTCCCGTCATGCTATTCCAGACAAAGACAATATTATGTAAATAGTTATATGGATTCTCTGATGGTAAGTCCGCGACTAACCCACGATTTTGCAGCATTTGAAGTAACCCACTCGAAATGACAAACTTTGTTTCATCGGATAATAGAGGTAACATAATAGTTTCAGTGGCATCTATTTCCATAGGATCAAGCCAATATTGATTCCATGTGTAAGCCGTGGCTTGAATATCCTGTGGTGGTGGAAAAATATCCTCAAGTGGAGGTGGGTTATTATTAATATTGTTCTGGTTCAGTGATCCATTCACTGCCTCATTTGCAATGTTCTTCATACTGTTCTAGGCCATTCTTTTCAGTGTCTTCTAGATCTCAGGGTCAAACGGAGTCAAGGGCCAGCCTCGACTATGAGTGTTGTGCATACACTACACTTGCACGCTAAAACAAAGCAAAAACAACAAAAATGTAAAATAAGGGAAATAGGAGTTTATTCCCGAATTACTCAA
This sequence comes from Solanum medicagineum, assembly GCA_026153255.1. Taxonomy (NCBI): domain Eukaryota; kingdom Viridiplantae; phylum Streptophyta; class Magnoliopsida; order Solanales; family Solanaceae; genus Solanum; species Solanum medicagineum. The sequence continues at coordinate 14,650 of JAPFFP010014101.1, forward strand.
ATTAAACTAGTCTAAGTCGTATTCTCCGATGATGGAGCCAAAATATTGATGTCGTCCAAGCTACACCTGATTTGTGAAGGTTTAAGATGTAGTTGCCAAGATATAAAACCTAACCAAGTTTAGGGTCGAACCAAAAAGGAATATGGTTAGGCTCGTAGTAATTGCTAGCATGTCAAGTGAATTAACCTGCTTATCTCTTGAAAAAGGGGGAGTTCGTAACTGCAAGAAAGTAAACCTAAGCTAGAACAAGTGTTGTGAAATCGGTGAGCGAAGTAACTAGGGTATTGTGTTCCCCGTGATTCCTTAACTTGGTATTACCGGATAATCATAGTCTCTTCTAATGTGTAGCATGCAGAATGAAAAGTTAAGTTTATCAAACCTTTTGATCCAGGTGAGAGGTAAATTTCACTACGTGATTTGATCCATCCCAAAGTGTGACATTACTAGCCTTTATCTATTATTCCAGTAAAACCTGCCCTTGATCCAGTTCAATTGATTAGATGAGCGGGATCACATCGAATCTTGTTAATTAATCTCTTTTCCCATTCATTACTACCTTGATTTAGTCAGTAACAACTAGGTGAGTTCTAATGTTTACCATCATTAAAAAAGCAATCAAAACAAATAGAATTAATTAATACATGCATGTACACTTTTCAAGAATTATGAATTATCCGATTTTACCTTGTTAGTTTCATGGTTCCCACAATCCTAGTTATGGATTTAGCTATGCATAATCACTGTAGATGAAGGAATCATGATATGGAATAACATAATTAAGCACTTACAATAATAAAGTTAAGAACAAGAAATCCTAATTCTTCACTACAAATCACAAAGTAATGTTTTTGATGTAAAAATCACAGAATATGAAGTCACAAAGTTGTTTCTCAAGTATCTCGTGTGTCTCCCTATCCTTCTCTGTCTAAAAACTATTTATAATAAGTAAAATACAAGTCCAAAATAAAATAGGAAAACTAGATTCGGCAAGCTTTACGATCGGGGTTACAGGGTGTACAAAGTTCAATGGCCCGTACCTGGGCTTTGTAGTATTCATTCTTCAAAATCTAATATCACTTCTACAAGACCCTAATCATGAATATGGCCCGTATAAGGCCCTACTGTTATGCTATGATATAAGATGGGGAGTATACACACACTTGATGTAAGTTACGTAGATGAACTAGTCTTATGATATGAAGTAATTTACAAGGTTATGATGCCTATTTTACAAGCTATGAAAGTATGATTTGGATGAATTATGAATTATGATGATGTCTATGTATATTGCATGATTATGTATTTCGTGGGATTTGACTTAGTACCGAATGAGCTTGAGTGAGGGAAGTATCCCCAAGGGTCCTTATATAAATCCACATATCTCACAACTACTTTCCAACATAGGATTATGTTTATATGCCTATAACGTATTCACAAACTTAGGTTACTCACCATGCTGGGAATGAGCCCATGGGTCGGAGTCTACACACACATGTGATACTCACCGTGCTGGGATACAACCAATTGGGTGAGATCAAGTCTCCTCTTTCTCCAGTGTAGAGGAAATGTTAGGATTCTATGTAATAGTCCACATGGTCTTATTGTTGGTCATGGTCGTATTCTAACATATGTATATATGATAGGTTATGATATATTTTATGACGCTTCCATTCATGATTTTAAATATGCATTGATCATCCATGTCTTGTCCTTATTCCATTGATATGTATATGTATATTGCTATAATGTTACGATGCCAGCTTCTTGATGCATTACTTACCTACGTACTTCATACATTCTAACGAACTAACGCAGACTCTTTGACTCATGATCTAACCATGTGGGACAGACAATGACACTCCAACTCACCCTCATTGTTGCTAGATTTGAATACAATACATGAAGATTATGGTGAGCTCTCATACTTCAGGGACAAGCCTTAGCTTTCTTACTTTTATGTTGCTGTGATGAGACTTTGTACTTTCTTTCCTTTTCATTGAGGGTAAGCTAGTATTATGTTCTAGACCCAGTCAAGATACTGTTTTCCATGTAGAGGCATGATTGGACATGATGTTGATGATTTAATCCCTTTATTGGGAATCTCTTAACTTTACTTTTAGTTTGATTGTAAGACTTTTTTCTGCTTGTTTATTTATGTAATTGCTTTATTACCTTATGTATACTTATTTAGTAAAAATTGATATCGCACTGATAATCCAATAACATTTTTATCGGTCGGTTTGATTTGGGGGTAGGGGTGGGGTTGTAAGGAGA
>JAPFFP010014122.1:0-16922 GCA_026153255.1 Solanum medicagineum
AAGACCTACAAGCAATGTTCATGAAAAAGGAAGCATTAAAGGAGCTTGAGGGTCACCAAAGAAAGGCTTACAATGTGCGGAAGGTCTATCAAGATGATGACAAGGAAGAAAAGAGGCCATGTTTGCAAATAGCTATTACTTGAATTTAAGGATTTGAAAAGAAGGCAACCAAACAAGGCCCTTACTCATTAAGGGTAAAATTGTAAAGAAAATGCCATCTTCTATTTACTTAGTATAAATAGTCATATTTTAGCATTTGGAAGACTTAGAATATGTTGAGTATTGAATCCTCAAATTGTAGTATCTTCTTAGTGAGTAATTAGGGTAAAATTTATGAATTGATAGTTGACTTATTTGCTTGATTAATTAAAGTGCCTATTTGTGGTTCTTGGTTTCCTTTAATTTTTTCTTGCTAGGATTTTATTTGGGCTGTTGAAATCAATTGAGAGATGAGGGTTTTAGTCCCTTTGTGCCCATAATTTCAATAATTTGAATTTAATTACTTATCTTTTTATTTTGTTCCCTTTTTGCTTCCTTTCTTGTTTGATCTATATCATTTGGTATCAAGAACTTAGGTTTAGGTTTGTTTTCACAAATTTAGATCTAGGAATTTTGATCTCAAAAATCTTTAAAAAAAACCAAAATTATTTTTATTTGATTTGTTGTTTTGACAGATTCTTGTTTACTAGTGTTTTTTTTATCCTAAATCTCTAATTTCATTCAATTTGGAGTTGTGGAAGTGATGTTACCATTGAAGGGTTTTGAGCATTCAAACTTTTTAAATCTTGATAGTGGGTCTTTTAATTGAGAAGAAATTGAAGGTTGATGATCATTGGGGTTTGTTACCTATGTCAAGGGAAGTTATTCTTAAATGTTTAGCCAATTTCGAGTTGATTTGAAGGTGTTGGGATTTAGCGTGTGTTCTTGAAGATCTTTAAGTGTTCTTGAATAAGAAGAAGACCAAAAGATAAATTTGCTCTAATTTTCTCAAGTCAAAGTTGGTGAAAGGAATTTGTTGGCCCTTATTGGAAATTCTAAAAAAATTCAAAAAATTTCATTAAAAAACTTAATTTCCACGTTAACACCAACTCAGCGCCAAATCAGTGCCAATCAACACCACATAAACGCTCAGCAGTGAGTCAGCACCCAAGACACTTTAGACGAGCCACATGGCGTGATTAGTGCAATTTCAGAGATGTCAATTGCAAGTTGTTCTTAACACCCAAAAAAATTCCAAAATATGGGAGGTTTTTGGGATATAAAAATTTTTCTTTTTGTCCAAACGACATGATTCTTTTTTTATATTTTTTTGTGTTTTTGATTTCTCAACTATTTACCAAGTAATTAACATATTTAACTACTTGTTAACTAGTTTTAATCATCAAATCATCTAATCAAACCCCTTTCAAGTATTGAACACCTTAAGGGTTCAAAATGTTTTTTGAAGTGTCCGAACTCAATTCTTCTTCTTAGTCACTATTTTTCTATCTTCAACTGAAATGATCCCAAAAAGTGCCCGAAAATGTGGCTTGAAAGTATCCATAATAGTAATTTCTATGCATCTCAAAATCTGTACGTGATATCGAAAATTCGACTACATATTCTTGTTCAGGGGGGAAATTGAGTGGGAAATGGATCTAACCCCTATTATAGAGCAACCGTAGCAAAATATTTTTTGCTCAAGTTAGCGCAAAACAGTGGGGGTGCGCGATGGTACCGTGATGCGGAGCCATCGCACACCTATGTATTTTGTTGCCAATTTTCTCACTTCGGTCCAAGGCTTTGGGGTCTTGAGCCTAAGCCTTCCCGTGCGTAAAACACCTATACTTAGCTATATTTCAACACCATATCATACAAGACATTCCCCAATTCTCTCTCACAAACTTGGACAAATATTTCACTCAAAATCCAAGTGCCAAATATCATTCCAAATCTAAGGATTTCATTCAAGCTTCTAGTCTCCATTCAAATCATCTTCAAGAAAACCTCCAAAGTTAAGGTATGTGGGTCAACCTTGGGTCCTTTCACCCATGGTGCCCTTGCTTCCTTTTTAAATAAACTTCATGTTTCCACGTTGATTTACTTATGGGTCTTACTTACTATGAATTTGACTATGAACTTGTTGGGGTTTCATAAGAGTGTGACTATTTAAGCATAGTTTTGAGCTATGAATGTATGACCTATCTTGAGATTTGATGGAGGATTTGGATGTATATTGCATAAGGGTATTACCAAGTATTGGTGGGTTGATTTATTTCCATTGATTTCACTCTTGAATTGCATGATTTTATACTTGCATTACACACCCACCAAGTGTTTGATAAAATGCCCGGTTTTGGATTCTTGAGCTATTGATGATCTATTGTATGACCTATGACTTGAATGAATTTATGATGATGAAAGGAATTTTTATATGAGTTGTTTCCATGAAAAGTACTTATAGTATTGTAACTTGACCATGCCTAGTGGAGGAGCTGATGCCTCAATCACCATTGATAGTAAGGTGAGACGACCATCAACCAATTGAGGGGTTGATACCTCAATCACCATGGATGGTAGGGTGAGACAACCATCACCAAATTGAGGGGTTGGTACATCACTTACCATGGAAAGTAGGGTGATACAACCATCAACCAGTTGAGGTGTTGATACCTCAATCACCATGGATTGTAGGGTAAGACAACCATCAACAATTAAGGGGTTGATACCTCAATCACCATAGATGATAGGGTGTGACAATCCATTATAATGTTGTTTATTCATACATACGCAATATGTTCTATATAAACATGATTTACTTCAAGCATCATTCATACATGTCATATTGCTATTATGTTATCCATTGCTTATGATGTTGCATTTTGCCTATATTACCTATCTCTTGTTGTATTGCACCCTGCATACTTCGTACGTTCAAACATACTAATGCATACTATATGCTTACATGATGTTACAATGTAGGAATCGGAGCTCCTCACGATCATCCTCTTCCTCCCCTTGGCTAGTACTATCTTCTCAAAGCAAGTTTAGTGAGTCCTCAACTCCGGGGAAGATATCTCTTGTTCTTATGTTATGTAAAAGCTCTCTCTATCCATTTGTATGCTTTTGAATATGAGGGTGAGCCTAAAAAGTTGTCTGGGCCTCCTCTTAGTTCTAAGTTTAGAGGTCTTATTGGACAAATTATATATTGTGCTTGAGCATTCACTCTTTTGATGGTTTGTGTTATGAAAGACTTCCCTTAGTCCCTTTGCCCTTAATTCTATTATCTTATTATTGTTTAATTGCTTTCGCGTCCAAGGATGTGTAATGATATGTTAAGAGGCTTGATTGGGGTCCCTTCAGGTTCCCCATTCACCGTGTCACGTCTAGGCCCTAGGGTTGTCAATCGGAGTACTAGGTTGTGAATGGTCCTCGGCATCCAACACACCACGTTAATTAGAATCGTATTCATAGTTGTGTTGTGCACCACAACTATGAGTAAGAGACGACGTTTTAGGAAATGTTTCCCTTCTTCATGATCTATATCGTGCTATAGAATTTACGTAAGATTTCCGCTCTAACAAATGCTCTTTTCCATTTTTAGGTCATGCCTAACACAAGAGAAAGAAGAGCCTGTACACCTGCCGAACAACCATCTCGTGGAGAGCTCTGGGATGCTCTCACCTTTCTAGCTCAAGTCGTGGCAAATCAAGTTAATGAAGGAGCCCAAGACCCTCATGCTCCTACTCTAGCATCTCGGGTGAGGGACTTTATGAGGATGGACCCACCGGAGTTCTATAGGTCTAAAGTGGAAGAAGACCCTCAAGAATTTTTTGGTGAGGTGTACAAAGTGTTGGCTATTATGGATGTTAGGTAAGAGGAGAAGGCAGAGTTGGCGGCTTACCAAATCAAGGGGGTGGATCAAATATGGTATACTCAATAGAAGGAGGAGCAGGGGAACAACAATATGGTTCTATGGGAGGAGTTTAAGGCGGCATTTCTCAACCGATTTTTCCCACTTGACCTTAGGGAGGCCAAAATGATGAGTTCATAAATTTGAAGCAAGGATCTATGAGTATAAGGGAGTATGCCTTTAAGTTCAACTAACTCTCTAAGTATGCTCCACACTTGGTTGTCGACAAGAGGTCTGGGATGAATATATTTGTGACGGGTGTATCCAATTTGGTGAATAAAGAATGTCGTGCCACCGTGTAGAAAGGTGACATGGACTTGTCCCGCCTTATTACCTATGCCTAACAATTGGAGGGAGATAAGTTGAGAAGAGGAGAGGTAATGAGGCCAAGAGGGCCCATTTTGAGGGTAAATTCCAAACTCCCAAGGGTAGCCGATTTCACCAAGGCCAAGGGTCTTCTCATGTTCCTAATGGGAGATTTCTTGATGACTACCCAAGTCCACAAGGACGTGTTGGTGTATTGCCTCAACCTATGTGCCCAAGATGTTGTAGAAGCCATGATGACCCATCTTTGAGGGACACTAATGCTTGCTATAGTTGTGGGGAAGTGGGTCAAAAGAAGGTTGATTGTCCATGGAATCAAAACAAGGGTAAAGATGTTGATTTGATGTGCATGCATTGATAGACTCGAGTGCCAATCTTTCTCTTGTTACTCCTTTTGTTGCCAAAAAGTTTCATGTTGAACCTAAATAGTTGTGTGAGTCTTATGAGGTTTCTGCTCCCATTGGTGCATCTATTATTGCTAGAAAGGTCTATAGAAATTATCCTGTTTGCATCTTGCATAAAATACTACCTTGTGATCTTGTTGAGTTGGATATGGTGGATTTTGATGTCATTTCTTGGGATAGATTGGTTACATGCATATTATGCCTCTATTGATTGTAGAACTTGTAGGGACAAATTTCAATTCCCAAATGAACTAATCCTTGAGTGGGAGAGTCATGATGTGGTGGTCAAGGGTAGGTCCATCTCTTGCATAAAAGCAAAAAAGTTGATCTCTAACGGGTGTCTCTATCATCTTGTGAGTATTAAGGATGTTGAATCCAAAGTCCTTCTTATAGAGTCGGTTCCAGTGGTAAATGAGTTTCTTGATGTCTTTCCAAATGACCTTCCTATTGTTTCTCCAGAAAGGGAAATAGACTTTGGTAGAGATCTCCTTCTCGATACTCAACCCATTTCTATTTTCCCTTACCATATGGCCCTGGTGGACTTAAAGGAGTTGAAAGAGAAATTGAGGGATTGTTGGAGAAGGGATTTATTAGGCCTAGCCAATCACCTTGGGGTGCACCAGTGCTGTTTGTAAAGAACAAAGATGGGCCCCTGATGATGTTCACGCTCCAATAAGAAAGCGTCATTTTCAGCAATTAACCTATCCCGAGGTTAGGGTCGAATCTGCATAGAATACAGGGCTTGACTACAAGACTTCACTACTAATCATTTCTAGTATTTGTGACTATAATCTCTAAATTGGGGGGGGGGGAGGGGAGGGGAGGTTTGTGGTTAAAAAACAAAATAAAATAAACACTAACTATAATGCAGGGAAACACTCAAGTTTGGGGACAACTCAGGAATAGTATTCCCTATGGTTCGTCGACTCGATTACCCTAGATAACATAACTACAATTAGTGATTTGGATGCAAGACGGTAACTTAGGACTCTTGTGATGGTAGCTTGGTTGGCTGCCATGGCATGCCAACTAACAGTTACCAATAGTCCCAGTCAATCTCCCCCTGGTCAGGTTTAGTTAATTAGACAAAAACACATCAATTGAATTTCATCATCTACTTCCCTTTTCCTATTCGTCACTACCTTGGTCGGGATTGTGATAATAGGCGGGGTTTGGCGTTGGCCACCACTAAAGAACAATAAAAATGAAGGGAAATAGATAATACATGCAAAACCCCATTCATATAAATGCAAGAAACCTTGTTATTTCAAGTCAACTACCCATGGTTCCCACAACCCCAAGTTGTGGGTGCTTAGCTACTCATGGCTAAAGCAAAACACACAAAAATGTGCATGATAGACATAGATGAGAGTTTTTACCAATAAGAATGAAGAGAATGGGCACCACAAGTTGCAAACCCACAAGCTTGATTGATCAACAATGAGTACAAGGTAAGATTTGCAATCCCAAAAATGGGATTTCCAATAGAGAATAATAAACTACCCTAAAAAAACTAAGAGAAGATTCAAAATAATATGGTAGATTGTCTACTGGTCAAACTCTCTCTGAAAAACCTAAGTTAAACTATATACAGTATTTACAAAATAACCCTAAAATTTACATAGAAAATACAGTTGGCAACTGATAAGTCTCTTAGTTATGACTTGTAGGATGACTTACGAGTCTTAGTCAGGGCCTCGTATCAGGTCCTTGGCATCTTGGACTGAAATAGTACAACTCATAGGTATGAGTCGTTGTTTGAGCTACGACTCATATGTTTGTCTCATAGTCTTGGTCTTCCATTTTTAGTCGAACATTTTGGCTCTCTGATTCTTGCTACGAGTCCACCTATACGAGTCGTAGTGTGTATTATGACTCATAGGATGTCCTCGTTGAGTGACCTTCACTTGGAAGATTTCTAATTTGGTCTCTGATTCCTGCTACGATACAATTCTTGGACTCATAGTTTGAGCTACGACTCGTAAGTTGGCTCATATAGCCTATACTTCAGCAAAATCTACAACTTTTCTTCAAAATCATACTAACCTATCTTTTCTACAATATCAACACAAAAACATATCAAAACACTAAAAAGTCACTTTAAGAACTCACAAAATCCCTTGTTTCAGGCAACAAATGTGTTGTATTTTGACAGCACATCAACACCCTCAACTTAGAATTGTTGCTTATCCTCAAGCGACGACTCAATCTACATAGACAAAGAGAAACACATAGCAGCTATACTAATGCCATATACCTAAACTCCTTTGATTCGCTACCCAACTACCATTTTCAAAACAGGATTGCAAAGTTATTTAAGCAAAGAAGAACGTAATGAAAGACCTGACAATCCAACTATGACAAGCTAAGGAGCATCAACCATCCACAATCGCTGGTATAGTCATATGCTACTCAACTAGTGCAAATGCCCTCACCGGAAAGAAGTCCCTCATACTCACTTAAAAGCATTTAAAATTCAGGGACAGAGGAAACATTCTCACTCTCACAATTGAAATTCGATGCATACTGACTAACACCATAGGCTTGCCTCTATACTCATATTCTGGCTTGGTGATAAAGCGGCGTTGGATCACTTTAGGACTTACTGGCTTGTAACATAGGTTCAGGGTGCTTTGGTATGGTATTTTGAGCAAGTAGTGACTAAAAGTTATCCTTGAACCATGTTTACCAACACTTTTTACTTTCATAATCTAACCCATTTTTCATCAATCCACCTTTATTCTCTTATTTGAACTTTTCTCGTGTGCTTTCTTTCTCTTTTTCAACTGTACCTCGATTTTAGGCTTATATTTGTTATTTTTCCTCAACTCAAGGCACTTTTCTTTTCGTTTTCTTCACTCGATTCATGCTTCTTCATATCTTTCTCGATTTCCCACTAACCACCTTATTATTATTACTTTTCCACAATAACGGTCACCCTTAACTTAAGCTTTTAGCCTCAGGTGAAGTGTACAATATGTATGCCTTAAACCAGAGCCACTAATTGAAGCCACCCTCAACTTAGGCCTTTGGCCTCAATTAAGGTTCACATGTTCAAGGATAGACCAGGGCCAATATCAAGGCATTTCCTCAAACAAGGTTAAGCTAGAAAGGTAGCAAGAAAGCATGAGTACAAGGTAAGCTCAAAAGTTTGGAACAAGGGATTCACTCACTCATCTGGTGGGTCATTTAGGCTAAAAGTGGTCTCACTCAAGGAACAAAGGCCTAAGATTCTTTCCATATCCACCACATCACCAAACTAACTTTAGAGTCACAAGGCATGTTCTGAGACCATCCAAAATGCATTAATGTAGCAAAATAAGCTCACAACACATATAACAATTGCATCCAAAATCAAGTATAGACTCACAGGTCATACTTTCAGTCTCAACGTACCTTCACAATATCAGAACAACCATTGCCATTGCCAGATACTCAAAAATGCATGAATGCATCAATAATCACAACCTCAAAAATTTTGAGGGTACCTAATTTTTCATCAAAACATTGAAAACAAATCTAAAAATTATGTATATGCCAATAAATACCACTACTATGAATTTACCCATTATCTACACTACCTAAACTAGTCGGTTCAAGAGAACAGTAAATATCCACAAGGAAAAAAAGTTCGGCAAGAAAACCTTGGGATCAAAAATAGGAGAAGTTTTTGATGAGGCTACTCAGACTTCACCTTAATCCACAACTTCCACCACCCCACCAAAATGTGATACTTTGTCCTCAAAGTAAAAACGAAAATGAAATCAAAACACAATAACATAGAAATATATAGATACATCCCTTAAAAACCAAAAATTAACATCCAAAATATAAGTAAAAATAATATCCGACATAAAAATATTTAAACACAACCAAAAACCAACATAATAAAAATATTATCTGAAAAAAGAACAAAGAACAAAGTATCCAACATAATAAAATGAGAACTGGGGCCAAAAGAAGTCAAACATCATGGTGTATCAAGCACCAATCTCGTATTTATCTGCGGGGTCTTGGGGGTGCCTCTCCTCTGTAGCCATACTAGAAGTGCCCACTATTGGTTGGGTGTGTTGTGCTCTCTCTCTGTGAAAAGCCGCTAACAAAAGTGACTCCTGCACCACCTCCTTGTGTATGGGCTCCTCCTCCTGTCTCGGCTTCTTCGTGGTCGGCTCTGGTCAGTGTTCTTAAGGGGCCTCTTCTCACGGGTGTCAGGACAATCGGTTAGCCAATCAAATGTCTCATCTCCTACCGATGCTACCTCGGGGGCTAGGACAGGGTCTGCCAACATCTGTAACAATTCTACCTTGAACTTGGCTAGCTCCTCAGTAACTGCACTCACATCGGCAGGCCTAGCTCTCTTAAGCCTCCTGTAGACTCTAGTCTCAATGCGTCGACTCGGGTATCCACTGCTCGGACTCTCTCATCAACTAAATCTTGGGCAAATGCCTTCATCCTCTCCTCGGGTCCCGAACAGTTTGATCAATCATTGGCCACACCCACAATGACAACTCCCGTAGCCTGCCCTTTGCTACAATCACCCTGTGTAGTAAAGCATGAAAAGTAACAAATAGAGAAAAAAGGGTCAACATGTAAAGAAGATGTTACTGGTGCTGTAGTGCTAGAGGATGGTGTAGATGCAATTTCAACAGTTGGCGTGGACTCTGCAGTGGCCGGAGTAGTGCCAATAGTAGTTGGAGGTGACTCCGAAATCTGAGGCTCTATCGGGAATGGATCTGGGATAGCTAGAGGAGTTGCTCGTGGTAAGGTCATCGGATTCTCATTGGACTTTATTAGGATGGAATCTATGGTTCGTGTGGCCTTTACATGAGGGTCCCGGTGAGGATTGTTAGGAATATATGTTTCACTGCATAGTCGATGGATCAGAACTGGAAACAGCGGTGACGTGTTTTTCAACACTCTTACCTCCATAACTCAATCATTTTCATTAAATCCATCCTTATTCTTACTTTTCATGCTTTTCCCGGGTGATTTCATTTTCTTACTTTTCATGCTTTTCCCGGGTGATTTCATTCTCTTTTTCAGTTATGCCTTATTTTTGAAATCATTTGTTATTCTCTTCAATCCAAGGCAACCTTTCTTTTCTTTTTCTCACCCGGCACTTGACTTTTCTTTTCTTTCTTTCGCCCCATTTTCATTACTTTACCGCAATAAAGGACACCCTCAACTTAGGCTTTTAGCCTGAGGTGAAGAACACAATATCTATTCCCCAAACCAGGGCAACTATTTGTAGCCACCCTCAACTTAGGCCATTAGCCTTAATTGAAATTCACATGTTCAAGGATAGACCAGGGCCAAATATCAAGGTAGTTCACAAAACAGGGCTGGGCTAACTAAGTGTCAAGAAAAATAGGTACATGAAAAGCTCAAACATTTGGAACAAGGGATCAACTAGCACATTTAGTAGGTCATTTAGGCAAAAGTGAGCTCACTAAAAGAAAAATGGCCTAAGATTCTTTCCCAATCAACCACATCAACTGTCAAATCTTAGAGTAACAAGGCATACTCTGAGTCGATACACAATGCAAGAATATGGAAAAATAGGCTCACATACACATGGCATCGCATTCATAATCAATCATAGACCCATAGGTTATGCTTTGAGCATCAACTTGCCTTCTCTTTATCAGAATAAACATTGCCAGATACTCATATACATGATTGAAATAATAACCAACAATCTCAAAAATTTTGAGGGTACCGAATTTTCAAAACATTTAAAAAGCATTCAAGATTATGTATATGCCAAAAGTGTCACGCCCAAAGTCCCATTAAGGTGGACTGGCACCCATTGCAGATAAGGGTCGGGAGAACTAACCTGTATCCATCCACTTTCTATATATATTATAAGGGACTTCTACATTCAGCATGCTTTCCAGAAAGTAAACAGTAATAACAAACCAAAAGGAAATGCATATGACTAGGCCGTTGGGGCCACGTTATCTAAAGTATGAGACATGACCACACTTTAATTTACATAGTCTACAAGGTGTCTAGATAAGGAAAAGTATCTGATAAGGGTTGGGATAGGCAATACCTCGACTAACTATACAGTACAAAAATATAAGCTCTAGACAGACAAAGCTCCGAAGCAACCTGGAGCTTGGTAACAATAACTAAATATGTTGTATCCTATTGGGGAGAGCTACTAGCACCTGCACCTGCAGCATGAAATGCAGGTTACCGTAAGGGACGTCAGTACGAGATAATATACTAAATATGTAAGTTAGGAAATACTGTATATGAAGTAACCACTCAAATGAAACTATTCACTAGTGTAGGATAAGAGACCACCTTTAGTTATACTATGCAATCATGTACGTTATGTTCTTTTTATTACTTTATCTTTACTATATAATCTGTGCACAACATGTAATACAAATGACTAGCTGATCAGTGGTAAATCTATATCGGGATCAGCCCCTACTAGGCTTTTCCTTTCACCTCTAGGGCTACCCCCCATAATGGGATCGACCCTTGCTAGGTGATTCTTCCATCCCTCGAGTTACCACCCATCAATAAGCAACATACTTTACTTTATCTTGTAATTACTTTTGAGATGATTCTTTTGGTGGTCATAATATTTGAGTTGTAGGACTGTAGATGTAGCATGCGACATGTAAATAATCATACAAGATAATACGACAATGAAAAGAGTACGTTATATAAATAATGAAATGCATATGGGATGAGACAACTCGTGAACTTTATTTAGAAATAAGAACCCATGTATCTTGGTATCCAAGTATGTATGCAGACTTGAAGGTGAATATGTATGGGAGCATATGAAAATACGACAGAGTGGAGACCTGGTTAATAGTTGTGTCGGAGTTGGTAAGTGCCTTTTTGTACCAAGGAGGGATCAATGTTTCATGCCAAATAATACGAAATCAAGTAGCCTTACATACCTCGCTGTACGACCTCGCTATTACCTCGAGATAACCTTCCCTTCCTACAAATATTTATATACAATATAGTAAGTGATAAAACTACCATTAGCAGCCAATAGATACATCTTGGCAGCCCAATCTCATAAAAAACAACACACGAGCAGCAAAGCATATAATTATAAACCCGAGCGTATTTTTCAACCTTTCCACCTCTAATCATATTTTCTAATATACATTCTCATATACATATCATGTTCAGCCTATTTTAGTGCCATAAAAGTCTTACAAAAGCCCACAAAGTACAACACATAAGAATTCTACACAACATACAACTAGGGGGCATAAGTTACATCCCTTTGCTACATCTTGACATCGACAATTCCAAATCTATTCCAACTTTAACCAAATAGTCCCACCATATATACAAATAAAATAGTCCTGAAATAGTGCAAAAATAGTTCTAAAGTATATGGAGAATGTGACACAACAATCTCCGATTATCAGCCCACAAGTTCCTATTAAGAGCACAATTACGATATTGTACAACGACTCATTTTTTGCGGACTGTAAAAGTGGTGCAGCAGCCTGATTACATCACTAAGAAACTAAACCTTGTTAAAAACATAAGTCTTACTTCATAATCCAGCCAACGAAAAAGAGAAAAGCCTCTTAATCAACAAGAGAAGTGCACAACAATCCTTAGGACACATGCTGTCAAAAAATTTCAGCATAGACACAACCAGTCTAGTCTCTTGTTTTTCATAAGAAAACCATACTAAACATTATACATATTTTTACTTACCTTTAACCTTAACGTGTAGGTCTTTTTAAAGAACCCTAAACGTCTTCTTGTGGCTGCTTTGCAAAGTCTAGAAGGTGTAGAGAGAAAGCTTGTCAAAGTTGTTTTTTTTTTCGAAGTTAAGAATGACTTAAAGGTGCTACTTGTAAGCCTTTTTAAAGGAGCCTTTGGCCGACTTTCTTGTGTGGTTTAAGTCTCATATTATCAAGGTGGTGATACAATAGCTTGCCCCTTTCACTTGGGCCTAATTGAGTTTCAATGTTGATGGGCCTTGGCTGCACATTTTCCTAACTTCTCTTAACTTAGTTTGGAACCAAATAGTCAAGTGGGTTGTGATGTACTTGGGCCCTTTTTATTATTCATCTTGGCCCGTAAGAATTTTCCATTTGTGATGCTAAAATGTGGGCTCAAGTCACACCCTTAACTTGGACTTTATTCATTATCAGACATGGAAAGATTCGGCGTCGGGCCTCGTCTCAGTCTAGCTAGCAAATTGTTGCTAAGAAAGTAGGTGACTCAACTACTATTAGATTCTCAAGTCCTACAAGCACCTCACTTCTTTCACTTTATTTAAGGCTGCGATATCCTCAATTTGACTTAAAACTTGTATACACTCGACTCTCTTAAGCGTTAGACATACACATCGCCCTCTAATTTGAGATTCAAGCACTTTTTAACAATAGGCGCTAATTTGACAAAGCCATATCATGTTTCATGTGCGTAAGACTAGTTCATGTAAGGTGTAGGATGTTACAAAAAGATTGTAACTACTATATATCTATAAATTACACACTATCTAGACATGTCGGTTCAACAGAAATTAATAGCATCCATAAGGAAAAAGAAACAAGGCAAGAAAACCTTGGGATCAAAAATAGGGGATGTTATGGACTCGAGGCTACTTAGACTTTACCCTAATTCATAACTTCTCACAGCCCACAAATAGAAAGTACTTTATCCTCAAAGTAAAAACATGTAAGCGATAAGGGAAAAACAAGGGGTATACCTAGGGTTGCCTCCCAAGAAGGGCTTGATTTAATGTCGCGGCACAATGAGATGATCTTCAGTATTTATGCATCTTCTAGGTCTTAATCCTCAACTATCTTAATTTCTTCCATGTCACCCATGTAGAGCTTCACACTTTGGTTATTTACCTTGAAGATCTTTCCATCTTTGCGTTATAGTTCGATAACACCATAATTAAAGACATGTATTATGCGGAAAGGCCCCATCCACTTAGATCTGAGCTTCCAGGAAACCACTTCAATTGAGAGTTGTAAAGCATCACTATGTCCCCTGGTGCAAATTGGCGGTTCTCTATTTTGCAGTCATGCTGAATCTTTATTCTTTGTTTGTACAATGCAAAACTTTCATACGCTCTCAATCTGAACTCATCTAGCTCATTAATCTGCATTGATCTAGATGTTGTTGCTCCATTCCAATCTAGATTGAGCTTCTTTAATGTCCACATTGCTTTATGCTCCAACTCGACAGGTAAGTGACAAGACTTTCCAAACACCAGTTTGTAGGGAGACATAACAATTGGTGTTTTAAATGCGGTGCGATAAGCCCACAATGCATCATCCAACTTTCACGACCAATCGATGCGATTCACATTTACGGTCTTGGACAAGATTTGTTTTATCTCTCTATTCGATACTTCCACTTCCCACTAGTTTGGTGGTGATAAGGCGTTGCCACCTGATGCTTTACACCATACTTCTCAAGGAGTGCCTTGAATAATATATTGTAGAAATGAGAGACTCCATCACTGGTAATTGCTCGAGGTATTCCAAACTTGGAAAAAATGTTTCTCCACAGAAAACCTGTGGCACTCTTGCCCTCATTGTTTGGTAGGGCTATGTCTTCCACCCATTTAGAGACATAGTCTACAACAACCAGGATATACTTATTCCTATGAGAGCTAACAAAGGGTCCCACGAAGTCAATGCCCCAGACATCAAACAACTCATCACCAAAATAGGATTTAGAGGAAGTTTTTGCTTCCATGAGACTCCACCCTCTCTTTGACATATGTCACAAGACTTGACATAGTCATGAGCATGTTGATGTATAGAAGGCCAATAGTATCCACACTGTAACACTTTGTAAGCCGTACAAGCTCCAATGTGGTGATCACCAACTAATGAGATGTGGCATGCTTCAAGGATGCTCATCATCTCTACTTTTGGAACATATCTACGTATGATCCCATCAACACATATACGAAATAGGTATTGCTCATCCCAAAAGAATTTTTTCACATCATGCATGAACCTGCGACGTTGATGGATATTGAGATCTGAGGGTGTAATACCAGTGACAAGGTAATTGGCATAGTCGACGAACCAAGGAATAAGATCATGTGAAGCCACCAACACCCGTTCTTCAGGAAAGAAATTATTAGTATCAAGACCTTCGTCAAACTGCACCATAGCTCCATCCTCTAATTTGAAAAGGTGATCTGCAACTTGATTCTCTGACCCTTTTCTATCAATCACATCAAAGTTGAATTCTTGCAGAAGAAGCACCCATCTGATCAACCTAAGCTTTACATCTTTCTTGGCCATCAAATACTTGAGTGCCACATGGTCCGTGTGTACTATCACTTTCGCTCCCAGAAAGTAAGACCGAAATTTCTCAAACGCAAAGCCTAATGCAACTAACTCTTTTTCAGTGACCATGTAGTTTTTCTGGGCGACATTCAGCGCTTTGCTTGCATAATAAATAGGATGTCGGACTTTCTCCTTGTGTTGTCCCTGCAACACACGTAATGCAACCCCACTAGCATCATATATTAATTCAAGGGCTTTGACCGATCCAGGGCTACAATGATAGGTGCTGAAATCAACCTTCTCTTTAACTCTTCGAAAGCTTGCATACAGGCGTCATCAAACACAAACTTGGTATCTTTCTCCAACAATTTGCACAACGGATGTGAAATCTTGGAGAAATCTTTTATGAAGCGCCAGTAGAATTCTGCATGGCCCAAGAAGCTCTTAACCCCTTTTACTGAGATCGGTGGTGGAAGTTTCTCAATCACCTCAATTTTTGCTTTATAAACTTCAATGACTTTACCAAAAATTCAACCTCTTCCTTAACCATGAAGTGACACTTTTCCTAATTCTACACCAGGTGACTTTCTACATATCTTTACAAAACATCATGCAAATGTAACAGACAGTCCTCAAAGGATTGACCCACAACACTAAAATCGTCCATGAACACCTTAATCGTACTCTCCACTATGTATGAGAAAATAGACATCACGCATCTTTGAAATGTGTTTGGAGCATTACACAATCCAAACGACATCCTTTTGAATGCAAAGGTGCCATAAAGGCATGTGAATGTGGTTTTCTCTTGATCCTCTAATGCTATGGCAATTTGATTATACCCCGAATAACCATTAATGAAGCAGTACCAACCCTTTTCTGCAAGTCTATCAAGCATCTGATCCATGAATGAAATCGGGAAATGGTCTTTCTTAGTGGAGGTATTAAGTTTTCTGTAATCCATACACGCTCTCCATCCGGTGACTGGTCGTATGGGAATCAACTCATTTTTTGCATTTGGCACTATTGTGATACCCCTATCCTTCGGGACAAACTGCACAGGGCACACTCACTCACTTTCTACAATAGGGTAGATCACCCCTACATCTAACAACTTAATGATTTATTTTTGAACCACTTCTTGCATTTGAGGATTTAACTGTCATTGGTGCTCAACGCTGCGCTTGTAGTCCTTAACCATTTGAATCTTGCGAGTGCATATGCAACGAGGGATGCCAATTATATTTGCAATAGTCCACCTAATAGCGCATTTTGAATTTTTTCAATACTGCTCCAAGAACCTCTGCCTGATGTTCACTCAAATCTGAAGCGATGATGACCGACAATGTATCATGGTCTCCTAGAAATACATATTTCAAATGTGATGGGAGTGCTTTCAGTTCCAACTCCAGTTGGATCTCTATGGAAGGCTTTATGGGTGGAGATTCCCTTTTTTGCAGATCAATTTCTAATTTTGCTTAACATCTTGGGCCAAATGATACCCCAAGAGCATTCACTGTCTCCCCATAATTTGAAATATAGTCACCATCAAAATTCATCAACACTTCTTCCAAAGTATGAACTCCATGACTTATCTCGACTAGAACCTCTGACTCAACATCATCGACCGTTTCATCACTGAGATTACAATCGAATCACAACCTTTTAATACTTTGTTGACAGACCTGGAACACCATTGCTTCTTCACCAAACCTGAATGTGAGCAATCCTTTTTCCATATCAACCAAAGTGTGTCCTGTGGCTAGGAAAGGTCTCCCCAAAATAATAGAAACTGCAAAATCAACTTCACAGTCAAGAATAACAAAGTCTGCAGGAAATATAAATTTGTCTACCTTCACCAGCACATCATAAAGTACGCCCACATGTTTCTTGATTGTTCTGTCTGCCATTAGTAACTGCAACTTTGTAGGGATATGAGTACCCAATCCAAGCCTTTTGAAGAGAGCGAGTGGTATCAAATTTATGCTAGCACCAAGATCACAAAGTGCTTTGGCAAACCTAATTTCTTGACTGTGCATG
>JAPFFP010014133.1:0-16922 GCA_026153255.1 Solanum medicagineum
CTTCTTGTTTTTCTAAGCCTTTCCCCCTCTAGTTGCTCGGCGTATGACATGAGGCGGGACAAATCCATATCACTTACTAGAATGATGGTATGACACTCCTTATTAACCAAGTCAGACACTCCCAACATAAATTTTCTCATCCTTGATCTAGGCTCAGCAACCAATCGTGAAGCATACTTGGAAAGTTGGTTGAACTTGAGGGCATACTCCGTCGCACTCATGGAACCTTTATTAAGCTTCATAAACTCCATCATCTTGGCCTCCCTTAGCTTGATAGGAAAGAACCTATTAAGAAATACGGCTTTGAAACTCTTCCCAAAGGATAGCATCATTATTCCCCTTCTCCAACTTCCATTGTGTAAACCAAATTTTAGCCAACCCTTTGAGTTGGTAGGCCGCCAACTCCGCCTTTTCCTTCGAATTTACCCCCATGATGGATAGCACCTTGTACAGCTCATCTATGAACTCCTGGGGATCCTCATCCATCTTTGATCCTTGGAACTCCGGTGGGTTCATTCTAGTGAAATCCCTCACCCTAGATGCCGGAATGGGAGCATGAATGGCTTGGGCCCCTTGGTTGATTTGGTTTGTCATAGCATGAGCCAATATTGCAATTGCATCTCAGAACTCATCTTGGCCTACCCCTCCACCTTGAGGAGCTTAAAGAGCAGCAGGAGTCGGTTGCTCTTCAGGTGTACGGGGTCTCCTAAGTCTCCCTCTTGGAATTGGCATGATCTAGAATAGCAAAGAGCATTTGTTAGGGGAAAAAGACTTACACTTACTTCTAAAGCACGATATAGACCATGAAGAAGTGAAACATTTCGTAAAACGCCACACAGCCTCCCATTTATAGTAGTGGCGAGTTTCACAACCATGAACAAGGCTCTAATCGACGCAGTGTGTTAGATTCCGAGGACCATTAATGACCTAGTGCTCTGATACCAAGTTTGTCACAACCCAAGCCTAGGGCCTAGATGTGATGGGAACCCAAAGGGACCCAAACAATCCTCTTAGCTTATCAATCACACATCCTTGGTTGAGGAAGCAAAGTAAACAACAACAAGAGATAAAATAAAAAGGGAAACAGGACTAAGGGAAGTTTTTGATAACCATTAAAGCATAAAAGAGTCAAGGTCAAATATAAGTACATCATGATATTCCAAAAACACCTCTAACATGGATGAAGCGGGGACCGAGACACTCTCCGGGCTCACCCTCATAATAACAAATGTTCAACATGAAGAAATATCAATATAGCAAGAGTAATAAATATAGTGTCCTCGAACTTGAGGACTCACCAAAGCTCTCTTCAAAGGATCATACTAGCCACATGGAGGATGATCAAGTGGTACTCCGATCCCTACATGGTAACATCATGTAGGCATAGAGTATGCGTTGGTATGTTTGAATGTACTGAGTATGTAGGATGTAATGCAACAAGACTTAAGCCAATATAGTCAAATGCATAGTAATAAACAATAGATATGTTGAGCTCTCAATATGGGATGCATGGTTAATTGAAGTAAAACATGCTTATAAATCATTCAACTTGCGTAGATCATAATACATGTGTCAGAAGAGACCCCAACTGACAAAAGTAATACCAAGCAAGCTACAACTTGGAATCCCGATAATTACCCTTCATCATTAAAGAGGTGGTCTACTTGCCAAGGTAAACCATACTTCACCTTATGGGAGCTCATCCCATTTCGGAAAAGTAACCGCTCTTACGGGAACACATCCCATTTCGGGGTGGATTTCATGATAAAGTGCACTAAATGGATCCATTAGTATAGCAAGGGTAAAGTATAATCCTGTGTTAGCACATAGTTTGAGGAAAAGAGTATGGACCATTGAAGATAATCCATACTGACATCCAATCATCAGTGCTAAGTCTAATCCCACGGAATACTTGAAATAATCATAACTTTAATAACTTATAAGAAACATGGCAATATGACCTGAGTAGCTCTTAAATATGTTTGACCTCTAATGGTGAGACTTACTTGAAACATGAGAGTAGATATAATCATACATGAACCCTTACTTTTCATGAATTTAATACATACTTGAAAACCCTTAATAATCATATAGTCACTTGACTTGTAAATCATGAAATATATCATTAATAATTTGAGAATTCTTGACTTGACATTTTATCAAACACTTGGTGGGTTCATGATACTAGTTCAAGATCATGCAATTCAAGAGTGAAATAATGTGAGAAAACTCAATGCAAATCAACCCACCAAAAAATTGTAGATCCCTCATGTAGGGTATCTTGAAATCCATTATCAAATCTCGTAATAGATCATAGTTTTATAGCTCAAAACATGCATAGTCTCAATAGATATAATCAAATCATGGTATAAGCTTGAAATAGATAGTCAGACATAACTGATCAATATTTCATAAAACCCCAACATAATTCATGCTCATAATTCATAATAAGAGATACCTATAGGTAATACAACTTTGAAACATGCAATTTTTATAAAAGAAAGATTAGGCTCCATGGGTGAAAGGACCCAATGGATGAAATCCACATATCTCAGAATTGGGTTTTCTTGAGAATAGTTTGAAGAGAACTTGGAGCTTGAAGAGAATCCTTGAGTACCAAAGTTAGGCTTGAAATCTTTGAAATTTGAATGAGAAATTTGGTTAAGTCTTGCAGA
The DNA here is from genome assembly GCA_026153255.1 of Solanum medicagineum. Taxonomy (NCBI): domain Eukaryota; kingdom Viridiplantae; phylum Streptophyta; class Magnoliopsida; order Solanales; family Solanaceae; genus Solanum; species Solanum medicagineum. Next base: position 2,676 of record JAPFFP010014133.1, read on the forward strand.
GGTTTTTGAGAGGGAGTTGAGTGATATAGAGTTGAAAAATGACTAAGTATAGGTGTTTTCACATATAACTGGGCATGGGGCTATGACCCCAATGCCTTTGGCCAAAATGAAAAATTAAGGAAAAAATTGGATTGTCTGGTCTATGATGCGGAGCCAATGCGAAGGACAATTTAACACTGATCCGTGCCCAATTTGCATCGCAGCTCGATCACGGATGCAAACTGGAATTCAAAATTTTGCACAAATTTATTTTTCACTAAAGGTCATCTAAAATCCAGGTTATACCCATTTCCCACTCAATCTTTCCCCGTAATCAAGAATATGAAGTTGGATATATATAGAAATTACAATTATGGGCATTTTTTAAGCACATTTTGGGGCGTTTCATTTGGTCAACAGTGAGAGGAGAATTTTACTATGTGACTTGACTCATCTCCATAATCTGCATTACTAATCATTACCTATAAGTCCCAGTACAACCTCCCCTTGGACCAGATTGGTTGATTAGATGAGAACACATCAATCAAATCCTGTTAATTAATCTCTTTGCCTATTCATTACTACCTTGGTCCAGTCAGTAACACCAGGAGAGTACTAATGTTGGCCTCTACTAGAAAACATACAAAACGAAGAGAGTTAATTAATACATGCATACACCTTCCAAGAATTATGAATTATCCAGTTTTACTTTGTTACTTTTTCATGGTTCCCACAACCCTAGTTATGGATTTAGCTACTCATGCTATGTGTAGATGAAAGAATTATGATTTGAGAAGACATAATTAAACATTTACACAATAGATTTAAGAATAATCAATCCAACTTCAATAAGAATCACAAGCTTGAAGATCAAATTCAACCACAAGTATTCTCAAAGACTCTCTTACAATTTTCTCTCTCTAAATATTGAGTTCTCTGAGTACTAGGTGAAAACTTATCAAAACTAACGAGAACTTATGAAAAATAACCTAAAAGACCTATTTATAATAATTACAATTCAAATCCTAAAAGACTTAGGAGAACTGGTCGGCACGCCTATCTAAAGCTCTTTATGGCCTGCATTGAAGTTTAAGGCCCATAATCGAGGTCTCGTACATAGTTGCTGGAAAATTAATTGGACTTTCTCTTTACGACAGCCCTTTACAACTTGTATAATGATATACAATCCATAAATGGGGTCATGTCTGATGAACTTCAGAAAGTCTTCATTCTCTGTTCCTCAGGGCACAAACATCTTCTACGACTCGTAAACTCATCTACGGAATTAACTTCAGAAACTTGGCCCCTCACTAGAATTCCTTACGAAACCTCCTTACGGCCCATAGAATGGTCTATGACCGGTAGAGGGTCTCGTATAATAGGAAATCTGTAGCAACTTCTGTAACTTCCCCCAAAATCATGCCTAACTCTAATCCTACAAATATAAAAACAAAAACACATAAAAACCCACCAACATCGCATTGAGAGCAAATAAAATTTCAAGTTTTAAGCATAAAAAATATTGTATTTTGGTAGCACATCAACACCCTCAAGTTAAAATTTTTGCTTATCCCCAAGCGACGGACTCAATCTATATAGACAATACAGTAACACAAGTACCCCAACTTAATGGCATACATCATAGAAATCTCAGACTTAGATACCCACACAAACTTTTCAAAACAAGATTAGATAGCTATTTAGCAAACCAATGCAAGCTGGTGCATGTGACAACACAACTATGACAAGCAAGGTATTATCAACAATCCACAATCACTGAACAAGCCTACTGCTAACAATGCACTGCAAGTGCCCTCACAGAAAGAAGTCTCATATTTGACACTCAATGATGTTTCCATGTTTAGCATTGGGACTATGCAAAATCACTCTCACAGTAGATATTTATGCATAATGTCTAATACCATAGGCTCGCCCCTATACTCATGACTTAGACCTTCAAGTAACCAGACTAGGATCATTTTAGGACTTTCTAGGCTTGTAACGTAGGCTCAGGGGGCTTTGGTATGATATCTTGAGAAAATAGTGACTAAAGGCCCTCCTTGAAACTGTGTTTTTCTACACTCTTGCCCTACCAACTTTGCTATTTTCACTTTATTCTCCATTTTTCCAATTTCAAGCTCTTTTGGGTGCTTTCTTTTCATTTTTTCAGCTTTTTGCCTTGTTTTTACACTTCATTTTCCTTTTTTTAATGGTTTAGTTCACATCTAAGGAATCACTTATTTTTCTTGCACCCAATACATGATTTTTCTCCTTATTATTCGTATTCCTAACTCACCCCCCCCCCCTTAATTTTTGTGCTTTACCCATACAGCAGCTACCCTCAACTTTGACTTTTAGCCTGTGTTTAGGTGCACAATATCCATCCTCCAAACCAGAGGTACTTCTGGTAGCCACCCTCAACTTAGGCTTTTTTCCTCAGTCAACTTACACAATGTTCAAGGAAAGACCAGGGCCAATTTCAGGATTTTTCATTAACCAAGGCTAGGCTAATCAGGTGTTTTCAAAGAATAGGTACATGTTAGGCTCAAACATTGGGAACAAGGGATATATCATTGGTTTGGTTGATCATTTTTATGCTAAAGTGGACTATTTAATAACAATGGCCTAAAATCCTTCCTACTCCAATTAATCTACAATCTAGCTTAGAGTAATAGAGCAAGTCTTGAATTAGCACAAAACACATGAATTTATCAAACTAAGCTCACACTCATTTGGAACTACATACATTATCAACAAAAAGTCTTACAGATCATGCTTCTTAACTCAATGTACCTTCACTTATATATTGTCACACACCTAAACATGCATGGTCGCTATCTAACTACTTAATTAAAATTTTTTGGTGGGTATCATTTTCAAACAAAACATAAAAACATGTTATATGCCACAAGTATTGGTACTATATGCTACAAATATTATCTAAACATCCTAAACGTGTCGGTTCAATAGAAATTAAATATCCATAGAGAAAAAGAACACAACCAAGAAAACCCTCGGATCAAAAATTGGGGTAGTTATGGACCCAAGCTACTCAGACCTTACTAAGGCCCATAACTACCCACACCACATCGAAAAAGATGTGCATTATCCTCAATGCACAAAATCAAAACAAAATAAAACATAAGGGGTCAAAAAGCATACATGGGCGCCTAAGCGCTAGGGTTCTATTGGTTGCCTCCCAAGCAGCACCTAATTTATTGTTGCGACACGACATAGATAACTTCAGTACTCAGACTTCCTCAAGATTTTGTGCTCCCTTAGCACCATACTTTGCCTCCATCTAGTGCCCATCGGCATCCTTGTGGTCTAGAGTTATGGTGCTTGTCATCATGCCTTTTTGAATCTGATCTAGTTGTATTGACACAAGTCCGAATTATCGATTGAGTTGTTTGATTGCCAAAGAGTGTTGTTCATCTTTGTGGTTTATCTTGGCAATGTCAGTTAATCTGCCTCAACGTCACATCTTGTCAGTCTACCCTCTTTAGCAACTGGACAAGCATCTCCTCAATTCTCAAGCTCATATTTCCCATATCACAATTATGGGGGGGGGGGACACATAGTGATTATTTATACTGCCATCGTTGCAGGCCCCACGTTTGATGTCATGACTCAGACCTAGGGCCTAGTCATGACTAGCGAATGTGGAACTCGAAGGAACCCCAAACCGGCCTCTTAGCATATCGTTAAACATCCTTGTTTGCAGAAGCAATTAAATAGGATTGAAAGAATAGAAATAAGGGCCAAGGGACTGAGGGAGAACCTTCATAATATAAAAATCAAGAGACAAGAGAGTCAAGGCTCCTCGTATAATTACACCTCATATCCAACATCACCTCTACTACCTAGATACTTAGCAGGGGCAAGACAAGCAATCGGGCTCACCCTCATAATCAAACCATACATCAAAGGAAGAAAGAATCTCAATAGATAGCATAAACTCCAGACATTGTCGTCGGAATGGAGGACTCACCAACTAGCTTGAATAGATACCACTAGCCACGTGGAGGAGGATGATGAACAAATGGAGCCCTGGTTCCTACATGGTAACATCATGTAGGCATAGAGTATGCGTTAGTACATTTGAATGTACTAAGTATGTGGGATACAATGTAACAAGAGATAGGCAACATAATGCATAATCATGAGCAATATATAGCATACTAACAAAATGTCATGTATGAATGATGCTGGAAGTAAAACGTGCTTATATAGAACATGGTACATATTTAAGTAGAGACCATCATCATACACCAAGCATATTTGTACTCGGAATCTAATTCTTAGCACCACTTTGGAGGGTAATCAAGGTATATACCTCTCAATCGGTAAATTGACATCACACCCTCCATCATAGTGGTCAAGGTATCAACCCCTTAACATGGTTAATGGACATCACACCCTCCATCATAGTAGTCATAATATAAACCCCTTAACATGGTTAATGGACTTCACACCCTCCATCATAGTGGTCGAGGTATCAATCCCTTAACATGGTTAATGGACTTCACACCCTCCATCATAGTGGTCAAGGCAAGCACCCGCTCAATAAGGTATGGTCAACATGTACCCTAGGGATACTTTTCAAGAAATCATCATGATATTACCTTACTTTCATCATTATAAAGTCATTCAATTCATAGGACAAGCATTAGACCTTCAATTCCTCAAGAAATCATAGCCCGGACATTTTATCAAACACTTGGCGGGTGTTAGTGCTAGTGTAAAACCATGCAATTCGAGAGTGGGTTCATGCTAGAAAATTCAAGGTAAAACCATCAATAGATACTTGTTAACAAATCAAGCAATATACATCAAAATCCTTCATCAAACCTCACGACAGATCTTAGATTCATAGCTTAAAACATGCTAAAACAATCACAATTTCATGAAAACCCAACATCGTGTGTAGTGAAATTTATAATAGATAAGACCGATGAGTAAATCAACTTTAAATCATGAAATTTTATTCAAAAGAAAGCTTGGGCATCATGGGTGAAAGAAACCCATACACCTTGACTTTGGAGAATCTTTGAAGAAGATTGGAGAAGGATACTTGAAGCTTGAATGAGAACCTTAAGATCAGGATGAATTTTGGGACTTGAAATTTGGAGATGAAATATTGTCTAAGTGTTTAAGAGAGTATTTGGGAATGTCTTGAATTATATAAGGGTGAAATAAGGATAAGTATAGGTCTTTTCACGTATGGGGAGGTTCAAGCCCAAGACCTAAAAAGCCTTGGACCAACTCAACAAAAGTGGGCATTTTTAACACTGAGGAACGCCCCTAGAGCGTCGCGCCTGGGGCGTGAAAACCTCACTGTTTTTCACCACTTTGAAACTTTGAAAGTCACTATGGTTGCTACAAAATCAGGGTTAGACCTATCTCCACTCAAAATTTCCCCCTAAACAAGAATATGGAGTGGAATTTTCAAAATCACGCACGAAATTTGAGATATATGAAAATTACGATTTCGGGCACTTTTGAGGCACATTTTTGGGCACTTTTTGGGGTCGTTTTAATATCTCCCTCTTGGGAACATTAGTCCCCGAATGCCAAAAAAACTTACATAAGAAGAGTAATCATGAACATATTAGCCCCAACAAGAATGCAACAACAAATTTAAAACACCATTTTCAAAACCTTAGCATAAATGTCAAAATCATCATGAACTTGTCAACATAAACATGAATGCATGCAAACGTCATAGGGGCTGAAGCATAAGACTTGGAATCATCAAAGAACCTAATGTGTTATTATAAGCTTGAATAGAATGAAGGATGTATGGATATTGCTTCTCCATGCCTGCTCCGGCTCCACGAGAGACACTTTCGACTTGACAATCCTTCTAAAGGGCCTTGATGAACACCACATCCTTAATGATCAACTTCTCCATCCTTTCATCTAATACCTCCACCGGGACCTTCTCCTAAGTCAACTTATCCTCCACAACACCCACAACCTCAAGGAGTTCTGTGGCACTAGAGTGACCAACGCATCCCTTCAATCTAGAAGCATGAAGAACCAGATGGACCATATCCATATCCCTAGGCAATCCCTATTCATATGCAACCCTATCAATCTTCCTCTATACTCTATAGGGAATCACAACTCGAAAAATCCATGGTCAACCTTATTCACACATAGCCCACTTGGTACCATAAACCACCATCTCCCCCTTGGGAGACAACCTCCACTATACCATCCTTCCACCAAAAACTTCTAACTCTAATAAGGCGGAATCAAGGCCTTGCTCAAACTAGACCTCTTTAACCAAAGAAGATTTGGAGCTATCAAGAACACTACACCACCATTCTCAACTTCCTCCAATCTAACCCCCACTCTAGCCAACCGATGGACCTCTCTAGTCACCCCTTTTTGCCGCCATCATTAACATATGCTAGGTTACGTAAAGCACCGACTACAACATTAGCCTTATCGGGGAAAATAATGCACTCTCATATCATAATCCTTAAGAAGTTCTAACCACCTTCTTATTACCCATAATTCACACTTATCATATCTAGCAGCATCCTCTCATCCCACCAAGACTTGCAACACTACCCCCAAATGATCCACAAGCTCTAAATAAATAAATTCTCCACCACTAGAGGCCACCTCAAACACATCAAGGTAGGGTTTTAAGACTCTATTCATGAAATCCATAAACATAGCCGGTGCATAAGTCAACCAAACAACTCCACCAATACTCAAATGCCCACTCCTAGACCAAAAGGACACCTAGGGATATCACCTAACCTCATCCTCACTTGGGTACAAAACTCGAACCAAAGATCAATCTTAGAGAAGTGACTAACCCATTGTAGTTGACCAAAAGGATCGTCCATCCTTAACCATCACATTACAATCTTATGGGTACTACACTCATTAAAAGCATGATATGCATATAGCCAAACCACCTCAAGACCTCTAACCCATCAAAACAAATTCAACCAAGATCACAAGACAAGAATTTATGCAATAAGAACATGGAGTAACCCTTATAAGCCTTTCTAGCACCAATAGACTCACATATCCAAATCTTACTAGCAACAAAAGGAATAATGAAAGGAATAGATACCCTCAGAACCATCAAAGCATGCACACCAAAATCAAGAAAACCTCTAACTTACCGGTAGCATCATCGGGCACCTCATCTCCTCTTTGTCTCCATTGAAGGGTATAGAACCGATTACACCTTAGAGCACCTCCATTATCAACATCACCACCTCTACTCTTGTTGTGCCTAAGAGGATAATCTATTATCTTGTGACCCATCTCCCCAAAACCATAACAAGCATTGGTCTTCTTCAAGCATGGGCCATCATGACATCTATCACATTTTGGGCACCTAGCATAAGGTACCATACCACCATAACCTTTGGGACTTTGGAACTTTCCTTCACCACAGGCCCTCTCGGCCTCCTTTCCCCTCCTCTTTCTCATCTTTTCCTCCTCCAATTGTTTGGCATAAGTCATCAAGCGGGATAAATCCATATCACTAATGAACATAGTAGACTGACACTCCTTGATCACCAAATTGGATACACCCATTACAAACTTATTTATTCTAGACCTTGGATCGGCCACCAAGTGGGGAGCATATTTAGAAAGTTGGTTGAACTTGAGGGCATACTCCCTCATACTCATTGTCCCTTGCTTCAAATTTATAAACTCTATCATCTTGGCCTTCCTAAGCTCAAGAGGGAAGAATCGGTTAAGAAAGGCCACCTTAAACTCCTCCCATAGCACCAAGTTATTGTTCCCCTTATCCTCCTTCCATTGAGTAAACCATATTTGTGCCACCCCCTTAAGTTGGTACGTTGCCACTCCGCCTTCTCTTCCGATCTCATACACATGATAGCCAACACTTTATAAATCTCATCAATGAACTCATGAGGGTCCTCATCCATTTTAGAACCATAGAACTCCAGTGTGTTCATCCTCATGAAGTCCCTTACCCTAGATGCCAGAGTAGAATCTTGAGGGGCTTGGGCCTCTTGGTTGATTTGGTTGGTCATCGCTTGGGCTAGTATGGTAAGAGCATCCCCGAATTCCTCGTGGACCATTCCTCCATCTTGAGGAGCGAGAAAAGTCGGTTGCTCCTCAGGTATATGGGCTCTTCTTTCTCTTGTTTTAGGCATGATCAAGCATAGCAAAGAACTATCGTTAGGCGGAAAAACCTTACCTCAATTCTATAGCACGACATTGACCATGAAGAAGGGACACATTTCCTAAAACGTCACAAAGCCTCTTGCTCATAGTTGTGGTGCACAACACAACCATGAGTAAGACTCTAATCTATACGGTGTGGTGTACCTCGAGGATCTAACAACATAGTTCTCTGATACCATCTTTTTCATGACCCAGACCTAGGGCCTAGTCATGACTGGAAAATAGGGAACCCGAAGGAACCCCAGACAAGCCTCTTAGTATATCATTAAACATCCTTTGTCATGGAAGTATTTAAATAGCATTGAAAGAATAAAAATAAAGGCAAATGTACTTAGGGAGAACCTTCATAATATAAAAATCAAGAGACAAGAGAGTCAAGGCTCATATCATAATTACATATCATGTCCAACATCACCTCTACTGCATAGATACTTAGCGGGGGCCAAGACAAGCAACCGGGCTTACCCTCATAATCAAAGCATACATCAAAGGAAGAGAGAGTCTCAATACATAACATAAGATCCAGAGATTGTCCTTGAAATGGAGAACTCACCAACTAACTTGAATAGATACCACTAGCCACGTGGAGGGGGATGATGACCAAATGGAGCTCTGGTTCCTACATGGTCTCATCATACAGGCATATAGTATGTATTAGCACGTTTGAATGTACTAAGTATGTAGGATGCAATGCGACAAGAGATAGGCAACATAATCGAAATGCATAATCAAGAGCAATAGATAGCATATTAATAATATGACATGTATGAATGATACTTGAAGTAAAATGTGCTTATATAGAACATATTACATATATAAGTAGAGACCATCATCATAGACCAAACATATTTGTACTCGGAATCCAAGGCTTAGCACCCCCTTGTAGGGTGATTAAGATATATACCTCTCAATCAGTAGATGGACATGACACCCTCCATCATAGTGGTCAAGGTATCAACCTATTAACATGGTTAATAGACTTCACACCCTCCATTATAGTGATCATGGTATCAACCCCTTAACTTGGTTAATAGACTTCACACCCTCCATCATAGTAGTCAAGGTATCAACCCCTTAACATGGTTAATAGACTTCAATAAGGTATGGTCAACATGCAACCCTAGGGATACTTTTCAAGAAGTCATAATAATATTACCTTACTTTCATCATCATAAAGTCATTCAACTCATAAGAGATGCATTAGACCTCCAATTCCTCAAGAAATCATAACCCGGACATTTTATCAAACACTTGGTAGGTGTGTAGTGCTAGTGTAAAACCATGCAATTTGAGAGTAGATTCATGCTAGAAAATTCAATGTAACACTATCAATAGATACCTGGTAACACCCTTAAGCAATATACATCAAACCCTTTCATCAAACCTCACAATAGATCTTAGCTTCATGGCTCAAAACATGCTAAAACAATCACAATATCATGAAACTCCAACGTAATGTGCAGTGAAATTTATAATAGATAAGACCCATGAGAAAATCAACTTTAAATCATGCAATTCTAGATAAAAGAAAGCTTGGGCATCATGGGTGAAAGAAACCCACATACCTTGACTTTAGATAATCCTTGAAGAAGATTGGAGATGGAGACTTGAAGCTTGAATGAGAACCTTAAGATCCGGATGAGTTTCGGGACTTGAAATTTGGAGATGAAATATTGTCTAAGTGTTTGAGAGAGTATTTGGGGATGTCATAAATGATTTGAGGGTGAAATAAGGCTAAGTATAGGTATTTTCACATATAGGGAGGTTTAGTCCCAAGATCCAAAAGCCTTGGATTGACTCAAAAAAACTGGCATTTTTAACACTGAGGCGTGCCCTAGTGCGTTGCGCCTGGGGCGCGGAAACCTCATTGTTTTTCGCCACTTTGAAATTTTGAAATTAGCTACGGTTGCTCTAAAATCGGGGTTAGACCCATTCCCCACTCAATTTTCCCCCTAAACAAGAATATGAAGTTAGATTTTTGAAATCACGCATAGATTTTGAGATATATAGAAATCATGATTCTAGGCACTTTCGAGGTACATTTTTGGGCACTTTTTGGGGTTGTTTCAGTTGGCATAGTGGCTTTTTTGAATGTCCCTTGGCTTGGTTAGCTCCTAAGTATGCTTTATTAGCACCTCCAGATTAGCTATATTTTATGCAAGCATATTAAGAATATCTGTGTTTATTTTTGCTTGATCAGAGCTCGTCTTAGCAGTACCCGTTTGATCTGTTGAATGTCAATTCATGGTTTTCCACTCATGATTCCATTTAGCCAACATGTCTATCTACTCAAAAAAATCTCCGCGAGTGGTTGTTCTACAAACAGAACTCCTAAGAGGGAATCTCACAAGATTGGCTATTTGCATCTAGAGCTTGGTAGAAATTCTCCACCAGGACAATCTTCAAACTTTCATGGTTCGGTGCACTCCTCAAGCATCTATTGAACTGCTCCCATATAGCAAGGATTGAAACATCTGGGAATTTCTTAAAGTTTTGGATCTGGTCTACCAGCTTGAGCTTGTTTGGTTTAAGGAAATAGCTTGCTATGAAGGCCCTCTGTAATTCTACCTAACTGGTGATTGAACTCTGCGGGAGCTCAGATAGGGATAATGCAACATTGCCCGTGATAGACAATGGGAAGACATAAATTTCCACAGCATCCATAGATAGATTTTGTGTTCCCTTCACATTCTTACAGACAAATGTCATATTGTGTAGGTGGCTATGAGGATCCTTCGATGGTAAGCCAGCAAAGTGCCCACGGTTCTGTAGCATCTAAAGTAACCCATGTGAGACTATGAACTTTGTGTCTGTCGATAGTGGTGGCAACACAATAGCTACAGTCACCTCCATAGTAATAGGATTCAACTTGTACTAATTCTATTGGTAAGAATTGGCATTGAAATCTTGAGGCTGTGGAATGTCCTCCAAAGGAGGTGGGTTCTCATTCCAACATTCTCGTTATTATTCCTATTCAGAATTTTATTAGCCGCGTTGTTGGTGTGGTCTTGGGCCATTCTTATTAACGTTCTGTGGATCTCTGGATCAAATGAAGTTAAGGGATTGTGTTGACCCCGACTGTAGGGTATACGTTACTCGTACACACTGAAAAGAAACAAAAACAACAAACAAAAGTAAAATAAAGGAACTAAGGATTGACAATCAAATTATAATAAATTCACTAAGTCTAGCCATATTCCCTGGCAATGGCACCAAAATCTTGATGTCACCCAAGTTACACCTCTTTTTAAGAGGATAAAGTGGTCGCTGTCAAGATACAGAACCTAACCAAGGTCAAGGTTGATCCCAGAGGAAATACATACACTTAAGAAAGTTCACCAATTTGCAGTCTGAGTAATTAACTGACTCAATTCCCCAAAAGGAGGGTCTGCAATAATCAATGAGAAAATAAAACTAACAAACTATCAGGAGAGAAAAATCAATAATGGAGAGCAACTAAGGTATTATGTTCCCCATGATTCCCCAACTCAATATCACCAGATAACCTAATTCTTATCTAGTGTATAGCATGCCTGACGGTAATTTAAGTTCATCAAACCCTTTGGTTAAAGGTGAGAGGTGAATATTACTTACGACTTGGCCCATCTCCATAGTTTGCATTACTAACCATTACCTATTAGTCCTAGTACAACCTCCCGTTGGCCCAGTTTGGTTGATTAGACGAGAACACATCAATTTAATTAATCTCTTTTCCTATTCATTACTACCTTGGTCCAGTCAGTAACACTAGGCGGGTTCTCATGTTGGCCACCACTAGAAAACATGAAAAACGAAGAGAGTTAATTAATACATGCATATACACCTTCCAAGAATTGTGAATTATCTGATTTTACTTTGTTAGTTCTTCATGGTTCCCATAACCCTAGTTGTGGATTTAGCTACTCATGCTATGTGTAGATGAAGAGATTATGAATTGAGAATACATAATTAAACACTTACACAATGGATTTAAGAACAAGAATCCAATGTCAAGAAGAATCACAAGCTTTTCGATCAAATTTAACCACAAATATTCTCAAAGACTCTATTACAATTTTCTCTCTCCAAATATTGAGCACTCTGAGTACGACGCTAAAACTTATGAAAACTAATGAGAGCTTTTGAAAAATAACCTAAAAGACCTATTTATAATATTTAAAATTCAAATCCTAAACAACTTAGGAGAACTGGTCGGTACGTCTCATGAAAGCTCTTTATGGCCCGTATTAAAGTTTACGGCCTGTAATTAGGGTCTCGTACATTGTTTCTGGAAAATTGGACTTCCTAACACACCTTTACGACTCATAAAATAGTTTAGAACCTGTAAAAGGGGTCTCGTCTGATTAACTTTAGAAATTCTTCATTCTCTGATCCTCTGGGCATGAAACCTCTTCTATGACTCATAAACTCTTCTACAGTTCATCTGTGTGTTTGTAGAATTAACTTCAGAAACTTGGCCCCTCACTGGAAATCCTTACAAGACTGGGTACAACTCGTAGAATAGTCTATGGCCCGTAAGGTGTCTCGTATAACACCAAATTTGCAGCAACTTCTGTAATTTTTTCCCAAAATTATGGACAACTTGTCATTCGACAAACATAAATGTAAAAACACATAAAACCCACTAATATCGCATTGAGAACAGACAAAATCCTAAGTATTAAGTATCAAAATGTTTTATTTTTACAGCACGTCAGTGTGACCCATGGGGAATGTTGTATATGACTTTATGTGGATTAAGAAAGGATTTAACTCTTGGTGGCCCTCCAGGGAACCTCATACGAGCCATGGTCCTCACCACTGGCCATAGAAGGGGCCCTTGATAGGCGCCCCAACTTCTAAGCCAAGAATTTGGGTAAGGCAGTCACCAAGGGCTTTTGCACAAGCCGTGCAACCCATCATGAGCTGTAGTAAGGTCTTATGATCCTCATTACATGCTATAGTGAGGTGTTTTGTGAAGCCTTCATCCTAAAATATGGTTCTAAGTATAAAATTACCGTCTCGGAACTTAGCTCATTTGTACGGACTGTTGTACGGATAGTACACCTTTGAATGGAACATGAATCGTTAGTGAAATTTCCTTAGTCTTAAAAATTGGCTAAGTGTCTAAAGACCATACCACAGACCCTTGTACGGTCTGTGGTCATGTACACGGGCGTGGTTCCCTTTTAGGGGCCACTTAGACTCTTTTTAATGTTAGTTTCATTAATGACTTTCTTGTAATTTTAGTGATTTCTAAGGATCATTTATGACTTTTTAACCTATCCTAAACCCCTGAAAAGACCTATACTCCTCTATTCTTATTCAAATTCATTCATACACTCAGAATATTCAAATTCTCTCTTCTAAGAACTCCTCTCAAGTGTGCCATTGGAGATTTAACTTGGAGCTCAAGGAAGGGTCTTCTTCTCCAATCAATTTCTTCGTAATTCTTCTTGATATCTAAGGTATATGGGGTTGATTCATGCTCCCTTTCAACAATAAAGACCCCAAACACTTTTTACTCCTTGAAATATGAATTTCAAGCTTTCTTTGAATATGGGTCTTTTAAATTAATGTTGATTTTATTCAAGTGAGTTATGGGCTGTATTTAATTGATGTTCTCAATGTGATGTAAGCCTTAGTATATTGAATTGCATTGATATTATGAAAGTATGAATATGCATGTCCCTTTAAATGTTGATTTAGGCATAGGTAATCTCAAATATGCTTTAATATTCACTTCTTCATGGATTTACTTTCAATTTCATCTTATATTGTTATTTTAAGTATGAATCTCTACTGCCCATGCTATTCTCTCATCATTCATGACAAATGCATACATGAACATTAATTATCATGAAGACTATAATATGGATTAAGACCTAATTGTGTTGATGATTATGAATTTGAGGAAAGTATGGTTATGACATGACATATGATCACATAATATCTATGATAAGGATCTTTGAGAAATTATGGGTGTTTACACCAACATGTACAAGTATGAATTAGTTATTCTTATGCATGAAAGTGTTACGTGAAGTATGAATCTGCTTTTTAGTCCAAGTATGCATGATTTGAAGTATGAGTTAG
>JAPFFP010014174.1:0-16918 GCA_026153255.1 Solanum medicagineum
CCGATGCGATCAGCCCCCCATGCGACCCAGCCCCTCCCGTTACAGTGGGGGGGGGGGGGGGGGGGGGGCCGGAGTCAAGATCTTGTTTTTACTTTACCTCCTCAATCAAAGAGATTTAGAACTATGAACGACCACCACACCACCATTTTCAACTTCATCCAACCTAACCCCTAACATAGCCAACCGGTGAACTTCTCTAGCCACCTCCTTACCACGATCATTAATATGGGCTAGGCTACCCAAAGACACTCTACTTAGAGCATCGGCCATAACATTAGATTCACCGGGATTGTAATGCACACTCATATCATAATCATTAAGGAGCTCAAACCACCTTCTTTGTGTCAAGTTAACATCTTTTTGTGTGAACACATATTGGAGACTCTTGTGGTGGGTAAACACATCAACATGAACCTCGTACAAATAGTGATACCAAATTTTCAAAGCAAACACCATGGCCGCCAATTCAAGATCATGTGTGGGATAGTTTTGCTCATGCACCTTAAGTTTCCTAGAGGCATATACTATCACCTTGCCATTTTGCATCAAAACACACCCCGAACCAATTATTCAAGCATCACAATAAACCACAAATCCTTCCAACCCTTTCGGAAGAGCCAAGATAGGAGTAGAGACAAGCTTATCCTTCAAAGTTGAAAACTCTTTTCACATTCATCGGTCCACACAAATTTTCCTTCTTTTGGATCAACTTTGTCATAGGGGAAGCAGTTGAAACGAAGCCATTCACAAACCTCTGGAAGTAACCCGCCAAACCCAAGAAACTCCTAATATCCAATAGAGTCAAGGGTCCAGGCCAATTCCTTATCACCTCTGTCTTCTTAGGATCCACCTTAATTCATCACCCGACACCACACGCCCTAGAAAAGCACTCTTTTTCAACAAGAAATCACACTTTTCATATTTAGCAAACAACCTTTCATCCCTCAAGATTTGCAACACCACCCTCAAGTGATTCACATGCTCCTCTTCACTCCGAGAATAAATCAATATATCATCAATAAAGACCACCACAAACATATCAAGGTAGGGTTTGAAGACCCTATTCATGAGATCCATATATATAGTTGGTGCATTAGTCAACCTAAAAGACATTACCACAAATTCAAAGTGCCCATACTTAGTCCGAAAATCCATCTTAGGAATATCACACTCCCTCACCTTCACTTGGTGGTATCTAGACCGAAGATCAATCTTAGAAAAGTGACTAGCCCCTTGTAGTTGATCAAAAAGGTCATCAATCCTTGGTATAGGGTACTTGTTCTTTATGGTAACCCTATTAAGTTGGTGGAAATCAATACACATTCTAAGGAAATTATCCTTCATCTTTACAAACAACAGTGGTGCACCCCAAGGTGGCTTGCTAGGCCTTATGAAATCCTTCTCCAACAAATCCCTCAATTGATCCTTGAATTCCTTTAATTTCGCCAGGGCTATATAGTAAGGGGAAATGGAAATGGGTTGTGTATTAGGAAGGAGCTCCATACCGAAGTCTATTTCCCTTTAGGGAGGAACACGTGAAAGTTCATCAGGAAAGACATCAAGAAACTCATTGACCACCAGGACCGACTCAATAGGAAGGACTTTGAAAGTAAACATCCTTAACTCTCATAAGATGATACAGGTAACCCTTAGAAATAAACTTTTAGGCTTTAATACAAGAAATAAATCTACCTTTTACCACCACATCACGACTTTCCCACTCAAGGACAGGCTCATTAGGGAATTGAAATTTAACCTTACAGGTTCTATAATCAATAGAAGCATAATATGCATGTAACCAATCCATCCCAAAAATGAATCCACCATATCTAATTCAACAAAATCACAAGGCAAAAATTTATGCAATATGAACATGAGATAATTTTATAGACTCTTTTAGCAACAATGGACTCAGCAACAGGGGTAGACACTTCATAAGTTTCACATAACATTTCGGGACTCACATGAAGCTTTTTGGCAACAACAGGAGTAATAAAACGAAGAGTGGACCCCGTTCTATCAATGCATATACATCTTAATAAAAAATCATTAACATACTAGTGATGAGATCGGGCACCTCATCCATCCGTTGCCTTCCTTGGAGAGCGTAGAACCTATTTTTCCTTGGAGCACCCCCTTATTGGCCTCTTTTTTCCCTTGGACTAGCACTAGCACCATGGCCTTGAGGACGACCATCTCTACTCTTGTTTTGAGCGTGAGGACAATCAACAACCTTGTGACCCACTTCACCACAACCATAACAAGCATTAGAGTTTCTCAAATATGGGCCACTATGGTTCCTACCACATCTTTGGCACTTAGGATTAGACACTCCACCACCACCACCTTGGAACCTTAGATTATCATTAGAAAGTCTCTTATTAGGACCATTGGAAGACCCTTGGCCTTTGAACTTGTGGCCTTGAGGAAATCGACCACCCTTAGAACCTTGGAACCCACTTTCAAATCTAGCCGTCTTGGACTCACCACTTCTTCTCTTTCTAAGTTTTTCCCCCTCAAGTTGCTTGGCATATGTCATGATCCAAGAAATATCCATATCATTCACTAGCATGACGATACAACACTCCTCATTAACCAAGTTGGAAACTCTCGATACAAATATGTTCATTCTAGCTCTAGGGTCGGTCACCAAATGTGGAGCATACTTGGAAAGCTTGTTGAACATAAGGGAATACTCCCTCACACTCATGGAACCTTGCTTAAGGTTCATAAGCTCCATCATCTTAGCATCTCTTAGCTCGAAGGAAAGAACCCGTTGAGGAAGACAACTTTGAACTCCTCCCAATGAATAGCATCATCATCTCTCCTCTCTAATTTCCATTGGATGAACCAAATTTGGGCCATACCTTTGAGTTGGTAGGCCACTAACTCCACTTTCTCCTTTGAATTAACCCCCATGATAGATAACACCTTATATACGTCATCGATGAACTCTTGGGGATCCTCTTCCGACTTGGACCTATGAAACTGTGGTGGATTCATTCTTGTGAAATCCCTCGCCCTTGAGACCGGAGTAAGAGCATGAGGGGCTTGGGACCCTTGGTTCATTTGGTTGGTCATAGCATGGGCCAACATTGTGATAGCATCCCAGAACTCATCATGGGCTACCCCTCCATCTTGAGGAGCTTGAGGAACGGGAAGGTTGGTTGCTCCTCGGGTATACGGGCTCTCCTTAGCCTTCCTCCTTATATAAGCATGATATAGAAGAGAAAAAAACATTCATTAGGGCAAAAAGATTTATCTTTACATTGAAAGCATGACATAGATAATGAAGAAGGGAAACATTTCATTAAACGCCTCGTAGCCTCCTGTTCATAGTTATGGTGCGCTTCACAACTATGTATAAGACTCTAATTGATACAGTGTGTTGGACTTACGAGGACTATTAACAATTTAGTGTTCTGATACCAAGCTTTTCACGGCCCAAGCCTAGGGCCTAGATATGACATAGTGAATGGGGAACTTGAAAGGACCCAAAATAAGCCTTTTAGCATATCATTCACACATCCTTGGTCATGGAAGCAGAATAAGCATCGCAAGATATAAATATAAAAGGGAAGTGGGACTAAAAGGGAGTCTTGATACTCATAAAATCAATAAAAGAGTCAAGCTCATATCATAAATACATCATAATATCCAGCAACACCTCTAACATAGAATGGAGCGGGGGCCAAGGCACTCCCCGGGCTCACCCTCATAATAATATGTATTCAACATAAGAAGGAGTCTCAAATAATATGAAATAACTAGATATTGTCCTCAGAATTGAGGACTCGCCAAAGCTTTCTCCGATAATCAAACTAGCCACGTGGAGGAGGATGATCAAAAGGAGCTTTGGTTCATACATGGTGATATCATGTATGCATAGAGTATGTGTTAGTATGTTTGATGTACTAAGTATGTGGGATGTAATGCAACAAAGACATAAGCCAAATATAATCAATATGCATAATTGTAAGCAATGGATATATAATCTCAACATGGCATGCAGGGTCAATGCTTGTAATAAAATATGCTTGTAAAATATTCAACTTGTATAGTATGTAGTACATGTTGGGAAGAGACCTTAACCAACATAGACCAATAAAGATACTACTAGAATCCAAGGCATGTCACCCCCTTGGTAAGGTGATCGAGGCATTTCAACTCATCGACAAGGTGATCGAGGCATGGCACCCCCTCTAAATAGTGTGGTCTACTTGCCAAGGTAAACCATTCATGATAATATGAATAATCCGAGGTATGTCACCCCCTCGACAAAGTGGGGTGTAACTAGATGGATCCACTAGAAACCATAAAAGGCATATTATATAATCCTATATGGCACATAGTTTAGAGACTAAAGACTTTCTATAAGAACCCCTTGAGTCGAGCCCCCATCTTAAGCCTCAATCGGTGCGAAGTCTAATCCCAGGGAATACTTGAAATAGTCATAACTTTAATAAATTGTAAGAAACATGATAACATGACATGAGTAGCTCATAAACATGCTTGACCTCTTTTAGTGAGCCTAACTTGAACATGAGAGTAGATAATATTCACACATGATCGCTTGCTTTAATATAAATGGCTCAGAGGAGGTAAAAATCTTAAAATAGGGCTCAACTTGATGCTTGCAACATCATAGATACTTTTCATGAAAGCAATACATGGTTGAAAGCTAATAATCATCATGAAGTCACTTGACTTGTAAATCGTGTAATAAATCATCAATAACTTGAGAATTCTTGTTCAGTCATTTCATCAGACACATGGTGGGTTCATCATACTTGTTCAAATCATACAATTCAAGAGTGAAATAATATGAGTAAACTCAATGCAAATCAACCCACCAACATAGTAGTAAAACCCTCATGTAGGATATCTTGAAATCCATCACAAAAGCTCACAATAGTTCATAGTTTCATAGCTCAAAACATGCATAGTCTTAATAGGCAAATCAATTCATAAGATATGCTTTAAATAGACATTCATGCAAAATCAATCAATACTTGGTAAAACCACAACATGATTTATGTTCATATTTCATGACAAGAGGTACCCATAGGTAATACAACTTGAAATCATGCAATTTTCACAAAAAGAGAAGGCTGGGTTCCATGGGTGAAAGGACTCATGGATGAAGACACTCATACCTTAAATCTAGAATTCCTTGAGGTGAACTTCAAGTAGACTTAGAGCTTGAAATAAGTCCTTGAGTCGCAAAATTGAGCTTGAAATCCTTAGATTTGAACGAGAAAATTGATAGTCTTAGAAAGGTTTTCGAGAGGATTTGTGAGTTATAGAGTTGAAACAAAAAGTTAAGTATGGGATATTTCAAGTTTAAGTGGGCATGGGGCTATGACCCTAATGCCATTGGACAAAATAATAAAAGAAAGGAAAATATATTACACTTGTCTGCACCCTTGGCGCAACGTATACTGTAATTTACATAGTGGCGCCCCCAGGCAAGCCGCGCCTTAGGCGTGTACAGCCACTGAAAATCGTAAAATTAGTGAAAATTATTTTTTGCTACGGGTCTTCTAAAATCCAGGATATACCCATTTCCCACCTAAATTTTCCCCCTGATTGAGAATACGATGTCGGATGTTCGAAATACGCATGGATTTTGAGATATATGGAAATTACAATTATGGAACATTTCGAAGCACATGTGGGGAGTTTCAGTGGCTTATGTTCCTCGTTACTTTTCACTCCGCATACTTAGTACATTTCAAGTAGTGACACATAACTTTTGCCTACATGATCTAACCATGTAAGTACCAGAGCTCCGATTCATCGTCCTCCTCCATATGGCTAGACGGATCTATTAAAGATTGCTTTTGGTGAGTCCTACATTTCGGATACAATATACACTACTTCCATGCATTTTTAAGACTTGTTTATTAATAAATATTTATCTTTTAAGGGTGAGCTTGAGAGATGTCTTGGCCCCCGTTCCACTTATGTTAAAGGTGTTACTGGACATGGATATGTATGTTATTAGCTCAACTCCTATTTTGTTTATGTAACAATTAAAGACATCTCTTAGTCCCTATTTCCTTCTATGTGTTGATGCTTGATGTTGTGATGAGATGAAAGTCCTAAGCCTCTACTTCTCCCCATAGAATGAGTCATACTTACCCGACCCTTAGACTTTATTTTCTATGCGATCATGCTAATCCTCTCCTCGATGACATCCCCATAGCTTGAGTTCAAAGTCCCGCTTCCCCTAGAATTTGTGTTGGTGTTGTTTAATTATACTTCCACACCTAAGGATGCGCCATATATGATTAAGAGTCTTGTTTGGGGTCTCTTCGGTTTCCTATTCACCATGTTATGCCTAGTCCTTAGGCTTCGATCATGACAAGTTTGCCTTTGGTCAATATTCGAAGTTCGGGAGCTCGAATTGAAATTCCATCAGTTCTAGTGGTTTTGAGTGGTGAAACTAATGCTAGAAATAGCCTTGTTGTGATCTTTAGAGTACCTAAGAATATTTTGAATTTTTGAGTCCGAAGCTAGTTTAAACGATCTTTCTCAGTAACTAGGCCAATAAGGTTGCGAATTTGAACTCTAACAGTTCCATTTAGTCTAGAATGTCATTTCTGGTAGGGTTCCAAGTTTGGTTTGTATTCATGGGTTACAAATGAATCCCAAAGGTCCATCTCTTGATTTTTTTAATGCAGTGTAGTTGTTGTTTTCACTGTTTCTGGTGCAAGCAAGTTTGTTCTTTGCATTCGCCGATAAGGATTCGCGTTCGCAGAGTGTACCCGGTTAGAACTTTGTGTTTCGCAGTTGAGGATTGTGTTTGTGGAGCATGCATGTGTCTAACCCTCCACATTCGCAGAAGGATCTCTGTGTTAATGTGGAGCTATGGTCCTGACTGGCTTTCACATTCGCAGGTTAATGCTTCGCGTTCGTGGAGCATAAGTGGGAGCTTGTTTAATATGACGAGTTTTATTTTATTTCACCATTTTTAATACTCCAATCTTTGTTTCAAGAGATTCTTCAAAGCATTTCAAGGCAACTTAATTGAGTAACTATTTTCTAACCTATTTCATTGATTTCCGTCGATTGATTTTTGTTTTTAACTTATAATTTTGGGATTTTAATGGTGAAATTTGGGAATTTAATTCAGACTATGATTCCTAACCTAAATTGATGATTTCTCCTTTATTTTGAGTCTGTTTTCAAAATGATTTTCATCGTTGAACTCCTTATTACTTTGGGAATATTTTTGTATATTAATTTTTAAATTTTAGCTACTTTTTCTGACATAGGATTTTTAACTATTTTACCCTTTTCATCCGAATTGATTAATTTTTAGTGTCATTAGATTAATTATGTGATTGTGATGCTATATTTGAATAGATTTCAATGAACCAAAATATCGTAGGAAGGGGAAAGCTTTGGATTTTATAAGATTTGAGACTTTATATGAGACAAGAGGACTTCTAACCTTTTGTTAAGTATGACTGAACTTTCTATGCTACTATGTGCATGTAGTTGAGTACTTTTGAATAGAATTGTATCATATTAGGGTTTGATCATGAGACTCAGTTTGAGTAATTGTTCCCATATGATTTCTTGGCTTGTGGGTTAATTGTGAATTCGTAATATATATGATCATGTGAATTGCTTAATAATTATGTTAAGATAGATCTTATATTATGAGACAATTGATATTGGAGTTGATATAATATTGAGACTTTGATAATATTGAAATTATTACGATGTTGACACTAGGATTTTATTGAAATCATGAACATTGCATCCTCTATTATCTCGGCATTTGATACTTGTGATGGCCATGAGCTAGAGATGAGTAAGACAACATGTGGGTTGGTGGTAGAGGTCTCTACTAGTCGACGTTAGCCGAGATTTCTGCCTGTGAGCTAAGGTAATATGTCGGCTAATATTGGGTCCGACTTTCTTTCCAAATGTGCTCGAGTTCTTTTCCAGATGGGTGAGCATTGGCCGAGGCCTTTGCTGGCAATATTCATGAATTCATGGTCCATGGGTGGCCCCTATGGTTTCCGATATGATGCAATTAACGGACTTGTGTCATATGAAATACATGCATCACGATCATGTGACATTGCATCACGATCATGTGACATTGCATCACATTATTTACATCTCATCACATCTACTCTATCTCATATCATACCTGTTTTGATACTACTATTGTATTGCTTATGAGGTTATATACTTATTGTGTCATTAACTTGAGTAACTGTTGGATATATTTATACACATCTGTATTGAGATATTATGCCATGTGATGAATATATCTATATTATTGCGAATTGTACATTATATTGTGCTAGGGCTTTTCTGAGTGCAGGGTCGTAGTTCGATAGTTTGTGGTTAGGAGTTATGAATTACCTATATTCTACATCGCTTTACTTTAGGTTGGTTCCATTTCGCTGAATACCCTGTTGTTTGGTGCTCACCCCTTTCTAAATTTTTGTACCGATCCCTCTTGCTACATATTATTCATTACAGGATCGAGTTTCCGGATCATTCATGGGTTAGCTGCTCATATCTTTAGTAGGCCTTCGAGAAATCCATTATTATGTTTTGTTCTATTAGATAGCTAAACATTTGAGTCATGCATTTCATTTGAGTATTTTATATTTTAAGGGCTTGTACATGTGACACCAGTTCTGGGAAAGTTGTAGTTTTGATTTCCTATGCCTATCTTTCTTATTAGGCTGTTTCTCTCTTCCGCTTTTATTATTACATTGACTTGTTTAGGTTTTGAGCTGACTCGCTCTAGTGGGTTAGGTGTGTGCCATAACAACAAAATTTTGGCCCTAACATTTTCTGTTTCCAGTTGTTAAAATTGTGTTATTTTTATATGTTTTAATTTTGAGTCTTTGTTTGTGTATTTTAAAAAAATTATATTTTAATTGTATTGTAAGAATTGTATATGCTAATTTGCAGATCAAAGAGTAATGTTTTTTAAGATTACCAATTATAGAAAGTAATTGGATTTATGAAATTAGAGTTTCAATTTGTGAGTCATAATACGTTGTAGGATAATATAATCCCGCAATTTTATTCTATATAAGAGTCATTAAATTATTTATGGTCTACATGGTTGTTGTGTTAATTATTTTATCCTTTCTTTTACGTATTATACTTGTGAGATGTTCACGATTAGTTGAATTGAGTTAACTTTATAATAATTAACTTGATTAAGTTTTTTATTGCAATATCAAAAATAATTTCAAGAACTTACTATACAATTTTAACTCTAAATTCATCTTCATACAATTGTTACTAGCTCATAATTTTAGTATTCAATTTATCCAAATTAAGAAAATAAAAAAGACTTGTAGTGTATTGATTATTGAAATTAAAAATATTATTTTGTTTAAAGTCAATTGCTATTTCCAGTCATTATGTATATGTGTGTATATACACACACTTACACATTTCATATTGTCAGCTCGCTTGACATGATGCACACGTGAACTAGTTTTAAAAAAATTAAGTAGCTTTTTAAAAAATAAATCATCCTCTAATTTACCACTCCAAACTTGACCCAAATAACAAAAACTCAATCCTTCTTTTATTTAGTCATCATTCCAATGACAGATGTAGGAAGCTTGTTTACCTAAACAAGATCATCATTGTACCATGGGATAATGACTGAATAAAAGTTTGATGGAACTTTTTTCAGTTAGGTTGAATCTGGATGAGGTAAAAATAGGTGAGATAATTTTTTAAAGTCATGTAATATTTTTGAAATTGAGAAATCAATTTTAGGAATATTTTGTTTTGTTTAATTTAGTAAATATAGTTTTGATAACAAAAAGAGTAAATATGCACCATTTATTAGACAATAAAAGTATATATGAACCGCTTTTTTTAACAAAGAATATATTTGCTCTATATTCTAAAAGTTAAATCTTCATATGGTCACTCAATTTTAAAAATTATTTCTAAAGTCAATTACCTTTTTTCACTGTACAACAAAACCATCCAAGTTTATGATATCTCTTACAAAGTACTAATTACTAAAAGTCACTCAAAACGGTGATAGACAAAAAACAAACATATCCCTTAAGTTTGGAATTTGGATTTAAATAATCCTATAATCATTTGAAGTTGAAAAAACTACCTTATTAGATATACACTGTCATGATCCAATGCTACCCTCTAACCGTAAAATGGTACTTAGAAGTTTGAAGGATCCCAAACAATCCTCATGGCATATAATACACATACTGAATTTGAAAAGACATAAAGAAGTGGAAGAAAATTACAAATCGTCTGATAAGTCTCGCGATATAAAAGAGAAAATCTGCAACGATGACATCAAGAACTGCATATCTAGACAAAAGTCTAAAAATCTCTACAAAAATATAAATGAGTTTATGATAGATCATGACTAACTCAAAATCTAATTGAAGTCTAAGACATAAGTTGTACATGAAAAGTTAACTCATCCTTGTAGAATGAAGACTCATTATTCAATTAGTTGCTTGAGACAAGTACCAACCACGGATTCGATAAGAAGCCTCTGCACCTATATTATACAATAATATAGGTAAAAGAAGTATGCAGTCAGTAATATGAAATTTACTTAGTATGGAGAATACGTAATAGTGTTTCATAATATCATGCTAAATCTAAAAATTGATAATGCAATGACCAAGTAATACATGTATGAATCTGATAACTAAAAATGATATATCTAATACAAGGTCAATGTGCATGCAAAAATCATATCATAATCCGAGAGATATACAACTAACTGATATAAATCATGTAAGCTATAAAATAGATTTTAATGTCTTCCGGCACCCCATAAAAGTTGTTCTACTTTCCAAGTTAAGCACCTTAATCATAAGCTTAGATGAATCCACTTGTCATGCCCTGGGAGGGTTCCCTTGGCGTGGCTAGCACTCAAAAATCATTACTGGTTTCCAAGTGAACTACTTGGCTTGATCACACATTTATTCACTCATTCAAATCATTAGAAGAATTAAAATAAAGAGACAATAAGATAGGGAAATCCAATTAAAATTCCAACTCAATATATAGAGGTCATAAGCTTACAATCAAACTCAAATGCTATGACATAAAAATAGTTTTAAAAAGATCCAGTCATAAGATAAGGATCTCAACATCAAATCATCACTGTCTACTCTATAAAGCCTTTATCTCTACTGTCTAGAAGGTATCAATGGTAAGTTCATAGTTACCTCAAATAAAAATACAAGTACTAAACTCAAAAGCAAGAAAAACATAAGTGGTATCCTCCAAATGCAGGGGAGGACTCATTAATCAGTTGATAAGAGATAAAAATCCTCATCAAAGCACCTGTTGATGATCTCTAATACCTGTCTCAATATCGAGAAAAGATACAGCCCAAAATGAATGTCAGTAAGTAGAATGCACAATTATGTAAAATAGCTTAAAAGGAACATAATCAAAGATACTCAACACAACAATCAATCAACTCAAGTGGTCCAACTGAATCATCAACTAAACTCAGAATACTTAACTCAACTTAGTAAAATATGTAAGTTTAAGAATAAAATTATGCTTTGAAACTAGACTCAATAATATGCAACTCAAACCAACTTAAGTAAGACCCATAAGTAAACCAGCTTAGAAACATGCAATTTAAGTAAAAAGGAAGCTTGGGCACCATGGGTGAAAGGCCTAATGATTAAAACCCACATACCTTACCTTTGGAGAATTCCTTGATGAAGATTGGAATGGAAATGTGAAGCTTGAATGAATTCCTTAAGACACGGAAAGAGATTTGGCACTTAAATTTTGAGTGAAATATTTGTCTGAGTGTTTGAGAGAGTACTGGAGAATGTCTTGCATGATATAGTGTTGAAATATGGCTAAGTATAAGTATTTTCATGCATGGGAAGACTTAGGACCAAGACCCAAAAGTTTTGGACCAAGATAAAATAACTGGGAAAAAATAACATTGAGGCGCAGGGTGCGCACTGCTCACTGGAAATTGCAACTTTGAAAATTAACTTTTGATACTGTCACTCTAAAATTAGGGTTAGACCTATTTCCCACTCAATTTTTCCCCCTGATGAAGAATATAATGTCAGATTTTTAAAATCACACATAATTTTTTGAGTTATATGGAAATTATGATTTTAGGCACTTCCAAGGCACATTTTCGGGCACTTTTGGGGGTCTTTTCAATATCTACCCCTTGGGAACATTCACTGCAATTGTCAAAGAAACATACATAAGATGAGTAATCATGAAGAAATCAGCTCCAACAAGAATGCAATAATGCACTTAAACTTCATTTCAAAAATCTCAACATCAGTGTCATGAGCTTGTTGACATAAACATGAATGCATGCAATGACATAAAGGGCTCATACCTGAGATATGAAGTCACATATAAGACTTAGAATTAGTACCTAAGGATTGAGTAGAATGGAAGAGATACGGCCTCCCATATAGCGCTTTTGACTTGTTGATTACTCCAAAGGACCTTAACATAAGTCATATCCTTGTTCATTAACCTTTTCACTTGTCTATCCAATATCTCTATTGGAACTTCTTTCATAAGTCAGGTTGTCTTCAACAACATCCATAACATCCAATGGGACAATAGCATTCGGATCACCCGCACATTTTCTCAACATGGATACATGAAATACTGGATGAACCAAGCCCATTTCACTAGGCAACTCCAACTCATAGGTCACCTTACCAATCTTGCTTAACACCCTATAAGCACCCACATATCTTGGACTCAATTTACCCTTTTTACCAAAACGAACCACACCATTCATGGGTGAGACCTTCAAATAGACCTAATCACCATCTTTAAATTCAAGCTCCCATCTCTTCACATTAGCATAGGACTTTTGACGACTTTGGGCTGTTTTCAACCTTTCCTTAATCAACCTTACCTTCTCCATAGCCTACATGACCAAATTTGGACCCAACATTGCCATTTCTCCCTCTTCGAACCACCCAACTAATGACCTACAATGCCTCCCATAGAGGGTCTCAAAAAGAGCCATACCAATGCTAGAATGATAGCTATTATTATAAGCAAACTCAATTAATGGGAGATGATCATCCCAAGTACCCTTAAATTCCAAAATACAAGCTCTAAGCATATCCTCAAGATTTTGGATAGTTCTTTTGACTTGGCCATCCGTTTGAGGGTGAAACGGCATACTAAGCTTAACCTTCGTACCAAGACCCCTTTGGAAGGACCGCTAAAAGTGAGAAGTGAATTGAGTAGCACAAGTTGATATGATTAACAAGGGCACCCCATGCAATCTAACCAACTCATGAATGTACAATTTAGCATAGTCTTTGGCCCTATAAGTAGTCTTAACCAATAGAAAATGAGCCGACTTTGTCATACTATCAACCACAACCTAAATAGAATCAAAACCCTTTCTAGTCTTAGGAAACCCAACCGTAAAATTCATGTTAATTTCCTCCCACTTCCAAGTAGGAATCTCTATATCTTGAGTGAGGCCACGTTGCCTTTGGTGTTTGTCTTTGACTTGTTAGTAACTATGACAACCAGATACAAATTTGCAATGTCTTTCTTCATACCTCCCCACCAAAAGACATCCCTCAAATCTCTATACATCTTGGTAGAACCGGGGTGAATAGAATAGGAAGAATTATGAGCCTCATCAAGAATCTTCTATCTCAAGTAATCAACATAAGGCACACACAACCTACCTTGGTACCTAAGGGTACAATCTCCCCCTTGGGAGAAAACCTCCACCTTGCCCTCTCTCACCAAGGTCTCCAATTCTAACAAGGAGGGGTTAAGATCTTACTTTGCTTTTACCTCATCAACCAAGGAGGATTTTGAACCATCAACAACCACAATACCACCATTATCAACCTATTCAAACCTGACCCCTAATCTAGCCAACCGATGGACCTCCATAGCCACCTGTTTGCCCCCATCATCAACATGAGCTAGGCTACCCATAGACACCCTACTCAAAGCATCGACCATAACATTAGCCTTACCAGGATGATAAAGCACACTCATATCATAATCCTTAAGAAGCTCTAACCACCTTCATTGCCTCAAGTTGAGATCTTTTTTAGTGAACACATATTGGAGACTCTTATGATCGGTTAACACATCAAATTGCACTCCATACAAATAATGACGCCAAATTTTCAAAGAAAGTACCACGATGACAATTCAAGATCATAAGTAGGATAATTCTTTTTATGCATTTTGAGTTGTCTGGAAGCATAGGCTATCACCTTACCATTTTGCATCAAAACACAACCAAAACCGATTTGGAGGCATCACAATACACAACAAACCCTTCCAATCCTTCCAGTAGAGACAAGATAGGAGTGGAGACAAGCTTATCCTTCAAGGTTTGGAAACTCTTTTACACTCATCGGTCTAGACAAATTTTTATTCTTTTGAGTCAACTTAGTCATTGGAGAAGCAATAGAAGAGAACCCATTCATAAACCTCTTGTAGTAACCCGCTAAGCCTAAGAAGCTTCTAATGTCCGATGGAGTCAAAGGTCTACGCCAATTTCTAATCACTTCTGTCTTTTTAGGATCCACTTTAATACCATCCCCCAACACCACTGACCTAGAAAGGCAACCTCTTTAAATAAAATTCACACTTCTCATACTTAGGATACAACTTCTCTTCCCTCAATTTTTGCAACACCACCTTCAAATGATCCACATGCTCCTCCTTACTATGAGAGTAGACAAAAGTATCATCAAGGAAAACCACCACAAACAAATCAAGGTACGGTTTGAAGACCCTATTCATAAGATCCATGAAGATAATCGGTGCATTGGTCAACTCAAAAGACATAACCACAAATTCATAATGCCTATACTAGTCTGAAAGGCTGTCTTGGGATGTCACACTCCCTCAACTTTATTTGATGATACCCAAATCGAAGATCAATCTTAGAGAAGTGACTAGCCCCTTAAAGTTGGTCAAATAAATCATCAATCCTTGGTAGAGGATACTTATTCTTGACGGTGACTCTATTAAGTTGGCGGTAGTTAATACGCATTCTAAGTGACCCATCCTTCTTCTTCACAAACAACACTGGTGCACCCCAAGGTGATTGGCTAGGCCTAAAAAAACCCTTCTCCAACAAATCCCTCAATTTCTCCTTTAACTCCTTTAACTCCGTCGGGACCATACGGTAAGGAGGAATAGAAATGGGTTGAGTATCGGGAAGGAGATCTATACCAAAGTCTTTCCCTTTCGGGAGAAATACCGGAAAGGTCATTTGGGAAGACATATCAAGGAATTCATTAACCACCGGAACCGACTCTATAGGAAGGACTTTAGACTCAACATCCCTAACACTCAAAAGATGATAGAGACAGCCCTTAGAGATCAACTTTTGGGCTTTAATGCAAGAGATGAACCTACCCTTGACCACCGCATCATGACTCTCCCACTCAAGGACAGGTTCATTTGGGATTTGGAATTTGAACCTATGAGTTCTTCAATCAATAGAGGCATAATATGCATGCAACCAATCCATCCCAAGAATGACATCAAAATTTACCATATCCAACTCAACGAGATCACAAGGAAATATTTTCTACACAATGCAAACGGTATAATTTCTATAGACCTCTCTAGCAATAATAGATGTACCAATGGGAGTAGACACTTCATAATACTCACGCAACAATTCAGGCTCAACATGAAATTTTTTGGCAACAAAAGGAGTATCAAAAGAAAGAGTGGCACTCAGGTTTATCAATTCATACACATCAAAATCAAAGAATTTTAACATACCGGTGATGAAATCAACCACCTCATCAACCTCTTATCTCCCTTGGGATGCATAGAACCGATAGTGCCTTGGGGCAACACCTTATTGACCTCCTCTCCCCAAAGGAACCACTTTTGCACCCCGACCTTGTGGACGAACATCTTTAGCCTTGTTGGGATTATGAGGACAATGCATTTCCTTATGCCCCACTTCCCCACAACTATAAAAAGCACTAGTATATCTCAAGCACGGGCCACTATGACCCTTTCCACATTTTGGATACATAGCATCAGGCACCACACCACCATCAGCTTGGCCCTTGAATAGCAGCATGAGAAGAACCTTGGCCTTGATGAAACCGACCACCCTTGGGACTTCAGAAACTCCCATTGAAATGGGCCCTCTTGGCCTCATTACCCCTCCTCTTTCTTAACTTCTCCCCTTCCAATTGTTTGGCATAAGTCATTAGGAGGGAAAAGTCCATGTCACCAATAAACATAGTGGCCTGACACTCCTAATTCTCCAAATCAGATACACCCATCACAACTTTTTCATCCTAGACCTCTGGTCGACAACCAAGTGTGGAGCATACTACCTCACACTCATCGATCCTTGCTTCAAATTCATGAACTCTATCATTTTGGCCACCCTAAGCTCAAGAGGGAAGAACCGATTGAGGAAAGCCGCCTTAAACTCCTCTTGAAGAATCATATGGTTGATCCCCTTCTCCTTCTTCCATTGAGTATACCATATTTGAGCAACCACCTTGAGTTGGTAAGCCGCCAACTCCACCTTCTAATCTGATCTCACACCCATAAGAGCCAACACTTTGTACACCTCATAAACAAATTCTTGAGGGTCCTCATCCACTTTAGACCCATAGGACTCCAGTGGGTTCATCTTCTTAGAGTCCCTCACCTGAGATGGTCGCGTCCCTATCTCAACTTTTGAATGAAGTTCCCAAATTATCTCAATATGTCTTGAAACCATTACTTAAAATGTGCATAATGAGAATTACATAAATTTCTTGGAAACTACCCTTATATGAAACTTTGAATAAATTTTGGTAAAGCCTGTAAGTGACCAACTTTGTGATTCCAAAATGAGAAATTTGCATACTATAAGTGTTTGGAACTAATTGTTTCAAGAATA
>JAPFFP010014185.1:0-16918 GCA_026153255.1 Solanum medicagineum
ACAGGTGCCGCAAGTGATGATGTTATGTCATCCATAAGCTTCTCAATCTCCTGATGTATAGCTGACAAATTTGAAGGTCGAGACTCAGTTAACCTCTTCTGTACCTACTCCTCAAAAGCATCAATATGGGCATCCACTCTAGAAACACGCTCCTGAATAGTAGAGATGGTGAACGCCTAGCTTTACTCCTTAAAGTCTGTTATAGCTTGTCGGACCCATGGCTTAAGCTTCTGAATAAGCTGTGATAACTAGGCCTCAGCACGTGATAATCGCTGCACCATGGCCTGAATAAAAGAGGCGGACACATAGACCATGCCAGTTGTAGAAGGTTGTGAAGTAGTGGCCTCTAGTGTAGGAGTAGCTATAGTAGGACCCCTCTCAACATCAACTGCCTCGGGTTGTCAGAGTCCCACATCAGTAGTAACAACAACAGTGGTAGTGGCGGCAGTCGTCGAATCCTCAGGTGGTGGTTGTGTGGCAAATACCTCTGGCATAAGAGGAGGTTATTCCTACTGAAGTGCCACCTAATTCTCATCAGTCTTTATCAGGATGGACTCCAAGGTATGTTATGCCTCAACTAGCTGGAACAGATGATATAAGATCTCCACCCACGACTCTATATATAGTTTGTAGATCAAAACCAGAAATGGGATGGAGGTGGCTCTCTTTAGTGCTGATCCATGTATCTGCTGTGCTATGAGTCAATCTAAATCAATGTCATAGCAAACCAAGATGTTGGGAAACTAATATCGCGCACTCTGGCATAAGTGTGTTATCCACCAAGGTCAGCCAGATGCTTGATCTGACAACAGCCCACCAAAACTTAGCAGGGAAAAAGAGTGAAGCCTTGACAATCGGCTCATTGTGGGTGGTAACCAAGCAGGCTTCGGACCCTTCTCTGCAATGTGACCGGCCACCCATCTCAGAAGTGAGGTCCGATGTATCAGTTTCTTCATAATCAACAAATTCCAAGTCCGCCCCAACCTATGGTCAAACTCTGTTGTAGATCTCGGGGCACGGTACTTGGGAACAAAAAGAATATGGTGAATCATCTCCTCAGAAATACCGACCCGCCAACCTTTCACCTATATCTCTGTCAATCTAGGCTGAGTGATAGGGGTCATTCGCTTAAAAAGACTATGCTGAATCATGGCTGTATAAGATACATAAAACTCCCATACTAGAATCGCAGAGTATCGTCCAAGTGATTCCGTCAGCCATGTGAGCCCATAATGTATCATCATGTCCTTTAGACCTGGGACACGGCTAAGTCCATCATCTATGACCTTGGGCTCCTCATATATAGAACGGGTAGGCTTGCCCTGCTCCTTTGGCTGCATGCCCTCTAAGAATATAGACTTCATACCCTCGATGCACCACCGACGAGTAATAGCATTGGTGTTAATGAAGAAGATGGTGCACCATCACTTCTGTCCTCAGAGCCCTCAAAACTAGACTCCTTTGTTGATCATGTCATCTAGCATGCTACTCCCAGTCTCCTCACTACCTTCCTCTTCAAACTGGGAAGGGCTATCAACCTGAGCCTGAGTATACGCAACTCTGGCTACTATTGCTCTGGTCTGTGGTACCTCAACCTCAGGGTCTGATGAGACATCATAGACCTCTAGCTATCCACTTAGCTGAGGGGCCCGCTCATCATTAGTAGGCCCATTAATGAGCTTCCTCCTAAAGGCCTCAATCTTCAAGTGATTTCCTTTCAGAGACATAATACCAGAAAATTAGACATAAATGAACCATAATTAGCCCCAAAAATAAAGAAATAGAAAGCAAAAAACTATCTGAATCAGCTGCAGAAAGTGTCTACGAGGGCCCCGTTACGAGTCACAGTGATCACTACGAGTCGTAAAGTGCTCTGTAGACCAGTTCTTCAGAATAATAATGATCACTAGAAAATTGTACGAGACCTAGGTATGACTCGCAAATTGGTTTATGAGTCGTAGACTGGGGTCGTATAAATTTCCAGAGAGTAATTGAAAAATAGGCAAGGATCTACGAGACCTATTTATGAGTTGTAAAGTGATCTATGGCTCATACAAGATCTCATCTAATGAATACTTATAATATCAAGTTTCTGGAATTTCCCACGATGGGCAACTATGACTCGTAGATTGAACTACGAGTAGTAAAAGACTCTCGTAAACAAGAAATCTCAGAGACCTGATATTTCTAAGTCCATCACACGGACCCCAAAAACATTTTCAACACTTAAATCTACTAGCATTGAAGCAAAAATACAAGTACCCAATCATGGTAAGCACATAATAACCAATACCCCATGACAATTTCACAAATATGCACCCCATTGAAAAATGAATAAGCCTGGAAGAACTTATATTTCAGTCTCTTCTTATTTGACTCACTCAACATCATATGCTCATCCAATACCCACCAACTCACAATCATAAATCATACAATGTCAACCAGTCAAGCATGGATGATGATTCAATAGGCATAGCATTTAGCACTCAATTATGTCAAAACATTCAATTCCGGACTCAAAAATTCAATTTCAATCAAACAGAACCCTAATTTTACAATCACTGTTCAAATTCAATAAGTAGTCGATGCTTAGACATCAAACCCATCACAATCATCACATTAAATAATTAATTGAGATTAATACTAAACCAAGAAATTTACCAAGAATAGTGATGAACTTGAAGAAGAAAGAGAAGGTGAAAGATGAAAAACCCTAGGTGCCAAAAAAACACACTAGAAAATGGGTTTGATCAGTGGAACTTGATCAGAAAATAAGGGGAAAGGGAAAGATTGGGGCAATTTTGGTCAATTAGGTCAAAAGTGGGGTCAAAATAATTTGACCCCTCTTTTATACCTTTGATGTGCTGTTAAAATACAGCACATTTGATGCCCAAAATAAGGGATTTTGTGAGTTCTTAAGATGACTTTTTATGGTTATTATGTGTTTTTGTGTTGATCTTGCAGAAAAGTTAGGTTGGCATGATTTTGAAGAAAAGTTGAAGATTTTGCTGAATCAGAGGACATACGAGCCCACCTATGAGTCGTAGCCCAAGTTATGAGTCGTAGGTTGTGTCTTAGACCAAGCAACGAGTCTTAGGGTGTATCGTAGCAAGAAATAGAGACCAAAAAACTCAGAAATTCGCTAAGTGGAGGTCAACCGTACGAGCCCATCCTATGAGTTGTAAGTTGCACTACGACTCATATAGGTGGACTCGTGGCAAGAATTAGAGAGCCAAAATATTGGACCAAAAACTGAAGGCCTAGACTATGAGAAGAGCATACGAGTCGTAGCCTGAGCAACAAATCGTAATAGTGGGTTGTAACAGTCAAGTCCAAAATGCCAAGTGCCGACTACGAGACTTCGATTATGAGTTCTAAGTCACCCTACAAGTCGTACCTATCCAACATACCTACTGCCAACTGTCTTTTCCATGTAATTTTTTGGGTTAAATTTGTAAACACGATATATACTTTATGCGAGAGTTTATTTTGGGAGAGACCCGACATTCACAGCTACTTGTAAATATTCTAGGAGCATTTTTAGGGTTTAGAGTAGATTTTTATCTTTCAATTAGAAGACCTACTTTTGGGTAATTGAAAACTGGCATTGTACTCATTTTCCATTAATCCAAACTTGTGGTTTTGAACTTGAAGGTGTTCTTGCTCTTCATTACTTTGGGTAAACTCTCAACTATGAGACCCCGATTATGAGTTATACTCATTTGCATTATTGTTGATTTTACCTTAGCCACTGCCATGAGTAGCTAAGCACCCACAACTTGGGGTTGTGGGAACCATGAGCAGTTGTCTTGAAATAACCTAGGCTTTGTGCATTTCTTTGATTGGGGTTTTACATGTATTGTTTATTTCCCTTCATTTTGATTGTTGTTTGGTGGTGGCCAACACCAAACCCTACCTACTATCATGATCCCGACCAAGGTAGTGACGAATAGGAAAAAGGAAGTAAATGATAGGATTCGATTGATGTGTTCTCGTCTAATCAACCAAACCTGACCAGGGAGGTTGACTGGGACAATGGGTAATGGTTAGTTGGCACACCATGGTCGCCACAACGCGCCATGGTGAAATTCGACCTTCACCTTCACAAGAGGGCTGGAAGAATCTAAGTTACCGTCCTACATGCGAATTCCCAATTAAATTTATGTTTTCTATGGTAATTGAGTGAATCATGGGGAACACAATCCTTAAGTTGTCCCTAAATTTGAGTGTCTTCCTGCATAGTTAGTTTAGTTTTTATTTTTATTCTTGAATTACAAAGAAAATCCCCATTTAAAGATTTTAATAATCAATGCTTGAAATGATTGGTAGTGGATCTCTATAGTCGAGCCCCGTAGTCCATGTGGATTTGTCCCTAACATTCAGTTAGGTTAATTACTGACAGCGACCGCTTTCTTTTTGGAGCGTGAACATCAGATCAAAATTATAGCGCCATTGTCAGGGAGTACGGCTAGATTCTTGACTTGATTTCACTATTAGTTAATTCAAGTATTAATTACTAGATTCTCTTGTATATTACTTTTATTTGTTTTGTTTTGTTTCTTTCCAGGACATATAAAAAAAGAGAAGATGTGCGGAGTGTCCCTGATCACAACATTAGCCTCCACGTATGCTCATGTATGAAGAACTATATTATGAGGAGGACACTTTGTTTTCTGTTGATCAAATGTGGGATTTTCAACCCAACGCTCAATGGTCCAATCAAGACCAATGGCGCCAAGGGCAGGGAAACCAAAATTGGACCTATGGAAGAGAATGCTCTTACAGAGATAGCCAGGGTGGTTATTGTGAGAAAAATAGGGGGCTAGACGTCAAGTGGAGTGGTAGAGATGGTTCTAGAAATGTTCCTTATGTGCCACCACACCATCAGATGCAGGCACAAGCAACTCCAGAATTGAGTAGCTGTTTGATCACCTGTTGAAGAAGGCCGAGACACGAGATGAGACACTACATGAAATCAGATCATAAATTACAAACATCAATGAACATATAGAGTTTCATTCTTTGGCTATTAAATAGTTTCAACAATAATTTGGTCAGGTATAGACTCTACTTAAGCAGCATCAAAGTGGTACATTACCTAGTGATACTGTGCAAAGTTCGGAGGATGAAGGGAAATGTACGGAGGTTACTAGTAGGTGTGGTAACAATACTATTGATCCTCCTGTGTTGGTTGTTTTAGAAGATATTCATGAGGAAATAGTTGTAGATAAGGATGTGGTTGAAGGAGACGAGTGTGGCAAGGATGTGGTAAATGAATTAGTTGAAGAGCCAAAACAGTACAAGCCCATCCTAAGGCCTCCTCCTCCTTTCCCTCAAAGACTCGAGAAGAGGGAGGAGGAAAGAAAGGTCAAGGACTCTCTCTCTCTCTATGCTAAAAGAAATATCCATCAACACTCTTATCATCGAGTCAGTAGAGAAGATGCCCACCATACCCTGCATAACTAAGGACGTAGAGTTTGCAAGGGCACTATGTGATCTTGGTGCTAGCATAAATTTGAAGCCCCTTACGGTCTATGAAAAGTTTAAGTTGGGAGCCTCTACTCCAAATAACACGCAAAATCTAGTACTCATTCCCCTCATTCTCATACCACCACCGTTTTAGCATGATAGAAAGTTAGAAAAGAAATTAGGGGTCCAATTCATAAGTTCAAGGTGGAAGAAAAAGCAAAGCAGTGGAGGAGCAAGGTTTGAGTAATTGGTGAAGTCTGAGTAACCAAGTGGACTAAGTCGAGCCGCAATAATAAATCAGGCGCTGCTTGGGAGGCAACCCAAGGTATGTTTTATTTTACCCCTATATTCTCTATTGTTTCTTGATTTGGTGCCTTGAGGACAATGCACAACTTTTTGATGGAGTGTGGGCAGTTATGGATCTTGGTGAAGTCTGAGTAGTTTAGGGTCCATAACTTCCCCAAATTTTGATCCCGAGGTTTTCTTGCCTATGTTCTTTTTCCTTATGGATATTTAGTTTCTCTTGAACCAGCTTGTTTAGGTAGTATAGATAATTTGTAGATATACATTAGTCATTATCTTTTGGCATATATAGTCTTTAAATGCCTTTTGTTTTGAAAATTCAATAGCCTCAAAATTTTTGAGATTGTTGGTTATGTAGTAATGTTCTGAAAAACTGAAGGCAAGTTGATGCTTGAAGCGTGACCTGTGAGTCTATTTGATTATGTATGCGATGCCATGAGAGTGTGAGCTTACTTTGTAGTATTCATGCATTGTGTATTGACTCAGAACTTGCCTTTTTACTCTAAAATTGGACTGGAGATGTGGTTGATTGGGAAAGGATATTATGCCTTCATTCTTTTAGTGAACTCACTTTTGCCTAAATGACCTACCAAATGTTATAGTAGATACCTTGATCTAAATGTTTGAGCTTTTCATGTACTTGTTCTTTCTTGACACCTAGCTAGCTCAGCCTTGTTTTATGAAATACCTTGATATTGGCCCTAGTTTATCCTTGAATATGTGAACCTTGATTAAGGCAAAAATCCTAAGTAGAGGGTGGCTACAAATAATGGCCCTGGTTTGGGGAATAGATATTGTGTGCTTCACGTCAGGCTAAAAGTCCAAGTTGAGGGTGGCTCTTATTGTGGTAAAGTAATGAAAATGAGGTGGTTAGTTGGAAAAGAAAGAAAGAAATGAAGAAATCATATGCCGGATGAGAAAAAGAAAAGAAAAGTTTCCTTAGATTGAAGAGAATAGAAAAAATGAGTTCAAAAAAATAAGGCACAGCTGAAAAAGAGAAAGAAAGCACCCAGGAAAAGCTTGGAAAAGGAGAATAAGGGCGGATTTTGTGTAAATTGTCGAGTTATGATGGTAAGAGTATTGATAAACATGTGCAAGGATAGATTTTACTCTTTATTTACCTAAAATGTCATACCAAAGCCCCATGATCCTACGTTACAAGCCATTAAGTCCTAAAGTGATCCAAATCCACTTTGTCATCAATCCAAAAGTTTAGTATAGAGGCAAGCTTATGGTGTTAGTCATTTTGCAGTAATTTTATTTGTGAGAGTGAGAATGTTTGCACAGTCCCTGATTTTGAATGCACTTTGAGCGAGAAAGAGGGACTTCTTTTCTGTAAGGGCATTTGCACAGCATAATTAGCATATGACTAACCCAGTGATTGTGGATGGTTGATATTACTTTGCTTGTCATAGTTGGATTGACGGACATATTCTTTGTGGTTTGTTTTGCTGAGTAGGATTGCAATTTGATTTTGAAAATGAGAGTTAGGTATTTGATTATAAAGTAAATGATGTATATGCCATTAGTGTAACTACTATGTGTCACTCCTTGTCTGCTTAGATTGAGTAGTCACTTGAGGACAAGCAACAATTCTAAGTTGAGGATGTTGATGTGCTGTCAAAATACAGCACATTTGATGCCAAAACAAGGGATTTTATGAGTTCTTAATGTGACTTTTTATGGTTTTTATGTGTTTTTATGTTGATCTTGCAGAAAAGTTAAAGTGGCATGATTTTGAAGAAAAGTTGCAGATTTTGCTGAATCATAGGACATACGAGCTCACCTACGAGTCGTAGGGTGTGTCGTAGCAAGAAATAGAGACCAAAAAACTTAGAAATTTGCTCAGTGGAGGTCAACACTACGAGTCCATCCTACGAGTTGTAAGTTGCACTACGACTCGTATAGGTGGGCTCATAGAAAGAATCAGAGAGCCAAAATATAAGACTAAAAACTGAAGGCCTAGACTACGAGAGGAGCACACAAGTCGTAGCCCGAGAAAAAACTCATAAAAGGGGGTCATAATTGTCAAGTCCAAAATGCTAAGTGCTGACTACGAGACCCCGATTACGAATCGTAGGTCACCTTACGAGTCGTATCGATCCGACGTACCTACTGCTAGCTGTCTTTTCTGTATAATATTTTGGGTTAAATTGTAAACACTATATATACTTTATGTGAGGGTTTATTTTGGGCGAGACCCGACATTCATAGCTACTTGTAAATATTCTAGGAGCATTTTTAGGGTTTTAGAGTAGATTTTTATCTTTGAATTTGAAGAACCACTTTTGGGGAGTTGAAAACCCGCATTCTACTCATTTCCTATTAATCCAAGCTTGTGGTTTTCAACTTGAAGGTGTTCTTGCTCTTCATTGCTTTGGCTAAACTCTCAACTATGTCATTTATATGCATTATTGTTGATTTTTGTCTTAGCCATGAGTAGCTAAGTACCCACAACTTGGGGTTATGGGAACCATGAGTAGTTGACTTGAAATAACCTAGACTTTGTGCATTTCTTTGATTGGGCATGTATTATTTATTTCCCTTCATTTTGATTGTTATTTGGAGGTGGCCAACACCAAACCTTGCCTACTATAACGATCCCGACCAAGGTCATGATGAATAGGAAAAGGGAAGTAAATGATAGGATTCAATTGATGTGTTCTCGTCTAATCAACAAAACCTGATCAAGGGGAGGTTTACTGGGACAATAGGTAACAGTTAGTTGGCACACCATGGTTGCCGACACGCGCCATGGTGAAATTCGACCTTCACCTTCAAAAGAGGGCTGGAAAAACCTAAGTTACCATCCTACATGCGAATTCCCAATTAAATTTGTGTTGTCTAGGGTAATTGAGTCAACGAATCATGGGGCACACACTCCCTAAGTTGTCCCTAAATTTGAGTATCTTCCAGCATAGTTAGTTTAGTTTTTATTTTTATTCTTGAATTACAAAGAAAATTCCCATTTAGATATTTTAGTAATTGATGCTTGAAATGATTGGTAGTGGATCTCCATAGTCAAGCCCTGTATTCCCTATGGATTCGACCCTAACCTTCAGTTAGGTTAATTACTGACAGCGACCACTTTCTTATTGGAGTGTGAACATAAGATCAACCTTTAACCAGGTCAAAGGTTAAAATTACTGGGCTTGGCTCTATGAGACCCCGATTACGAGTCGTAGATGGATCTACGAGTCATAAATCATAGTTTCATAGATCTATCAACACCTAGAAAAATTCAGAAACTTACTTGAGATCTACGAACCCCATTCACGACTGATATATTGATCTTGAGTCGTAAAGTTGGCTCATAGGTTGAGTGCACACTGTTCATGCTCACTGGAAATCCCTACGAGATGGGGTTACAAGTCTTAAAGTGCAATACGACTTGTAAACCCAGTCGTAGAAACTATACCTGATGTATTTCTCTGCAAAATCATCTGCCTTAGTCTTTCACATGCATACTCTTCGTAAAATTCACTTGCATCCTATATGCAACCAATCCAATGTTAAAAATAGTAATCAAAACACAATTAAACAACTACCTAAGAATCCAAAAATGAAAATAAACTCAAAACTAAGCTAAAACATCAAAAATCCTTGGGTTGCCTCCTAAGTAGCGCTTGATTTATTGTCGCAGCACGACTTAGACAAATTGGCTACTTAGACTTCAGCAATTTTGCAAACCTCACTTTTAAACTCAGTAGGATGCTTCATAGACTGATAGATATCAAAGACAACTCTTTGTCATTCATTCTAAACCTAAGTTGACCAGCCTCCATATCTACTAGATCATTCAGTGGCTAGGAATGGACTACCCAAGATGATTGGGACGTCAAAGTCGACCTCACAATCTAGAATCACAAAATCTATAGGGAATATGAATTTTTCAACCTTTACCAACACATCATAGAGTATCCCCATAGGTTTCTTCAC
Organism: Solanum medicagineum; assembly: GCA_026153255.1. Classification (NCBI taxonomy): domain Eukaryota; kingdom Viridiplantae; phylum Streptophyta; class Magnoliopsida; order Solanales; family Solanaceae; genus Solanum; species Solanum medicagineum. The sequence continues at coordinate 9,712 of JAPFFP010014185.1, forward strand.
AGTTCTATCCGCCATCAACAATCGCATGTTAGCTGGAGTAGGAGCTCTCAAACCAAGCTTCTTATAGACCGCAAGAGGCATAAAATTGATACTAGCACCCAAATTTCACAGTGCCCTTGCGAACACCACATCTCCTATAGTACAGGGTATAGTGAATGCACCTGGTTCTTCACTCTTTTGAACCAAGGACAAAGTAGTGATACCACTACAATGTTGAAGCTCTTAAGAAAGCTCTTGACTCACTATGTGCTTTTTGGTAACCAAATCCTTTATATACTTTGCATAACCCAGCATTTTCTCCAAAGCTTCAATAGGAGGGATGTTGATAGATAGTTGCTTAAGCATAGAGAGAAAGCGTTTGAACTTGCCTTCCTCCTCCCTCTTTTTGAGTCTTTGAGGGAGAAGAGGAGGAGGCATTGGGACGGGCTTATACCTCTGTGGCTCTTTAGCTACCTCACTCACCCCATCATTGACACAATCATCTCTTTCAACCATATTCTTATCTATAACTATCTTCTCACGAACATCTTCTACATCAACTGGCATAGGGGGATCAATGGTGCTCTTGCCAACCTTAGTAATAACTGCCATAAATTGCCCTTCATTCTTTGGATTTTGAACTGTGTTGCTAGGCAATGTATCCTTTTGATGCTGATTCAATAGACACTTGACCAAATTGTTACTCAAGTTGTTTAATAGCCACAGAATGAAACTCTATTTTCTGATTAATACTTGAAATATCAGATTTCATGCCCCTTAGAGTTTCATCTTATGTCTTGGCCCTCCTCAACAGATTATCAAACATCTCCTCAATTCTACAATTGCTTGTACATGTGTCTCGATTATGTGGTGGCATATATTGGCCATTTCTAAAACCATCTCTTGTCAAGAACCAAGCCTAGGACCTTAACGTGACACCGCGGATGGGAACCCAAAGGGACCCCAAACAAGCCTCTTAGCATATCATTCACACATCCTTGGTCGCAGAAGAAAAATAAATAACACAAGAGATATAAATCAGGGAAGCGGGACAAAGGGAAGTCTTGATATTTATAAAGGCATAAAAGAGTCAAGCTCATAGTATAAGTACATCAACTATCCAACAAAACCTCTAGTATGGAATGTGGCAGAGGCCAAGACACTTTCTGAGCTCACCCTCATAGTATCAAGTGTTCAATATAAAGAGATAACAAATAGCAAGAGTAGCATAGATAGCATTCTCGGACTTGAGGACTCACCAAAGCCTATCTTCCGAAGTGCCAAACTAGCCACATGGAGGATGATCGAGAGGTGCTCCGGTCCCTACATGGTAATATCATGTAGACATAGAGTATACATTAGTAAGTTTGAATGTACTAAGTATATAGGATGCAATGCAACAAGACATAAGCCAATATAGTCAAGATGCATAATCATAAGCAATGGATAAGTATAATATCAATATGGCATACATGATCAACGCTTGAAGTAAAACATGCTCGTAAATCATATAGCTTGCATAATATGTAACACATGTGGGAAGATACCAAAATCAACATAAACCAAGCTAACTACTACTTGGAAGCCAAGGCATATCACCCATATGTAAGGTGATTGAGGTACTCACCCCCCAACAAGATGATTGGAAATGTCACCTCCCAACAAGGTGATTAGGCATGTCACCCCCCAACAAGGTGATTGAGATACCCACCCCTCAACAAGGTGATTGGGCATGTCAACCCCCAACATAGTGATTGAGGCATGTCATCCCCTCAACAAGGTGGTTGGGCATGTCACCGCCCAACAAGATATTTTCAACATGCAACATCATAGATACTTTTCATGAATTCAATGTATACATGCAAGCCCTTACTCATCATAAAGTCACTTGACATATAGCCCATGTAATAGATCATCAATAACTTGAGAATCCTTGTCAAGATATTTTATTAAACTCTTGGTGGGTGCATAATGCTTGTTCAAAATCATGCAATTCAATAGTGAAATAATATGAGAAAACTCAATTTAAATCAACCTACCATCATATAGTAAAACCCTCATGTAAGGTTCCTTGAAATCCATCATGAAACCTCATAGTAGATCATAGTTTCAGCTCAAAACATGCATAATCTCAATAGACAAAATCATTTCATGGTATAAGCTTATGATAAATAGACATGCATAATCAATCAATATTTCATAAAACCCCAATATAATTTATAATTATAATCCATAATAAGAGATACCCATAGATGATACAACTTGAAAACATGCCATTTTCATAAAAAGGATGATTGGGCTCCATGGGTGAAAGGACCCTCGATGAAATCCACATACCTTAAACTTGATTTTTCTTGAGATGAGCATGAAGAGAATCCTTGAGTTTCAAAGTAAAGCTTGAAACCCTTGAAATTTGCATGAAATATTTGGTTAAGTCTTAGAGAGGTTTTTGAGAGCGTCTTGAGTGATATAGAGTTGAAAAATGGCTAAGTGTAGGTGTCTTCACGCATAAGTGGGCATAGGGCTATGACCCCAACGCCCTTGGCTGACTCAGGAAAAATTAAGGACAAATCAACATTGGTCCGTGATGCGAACCTAATGCGAAGGCCAAATTAACAGTAATCCGCGCCCCTAGCGCATCGCAGCCAAGGCGTGGATGCTCTCTAGAAATAGTAAATTAATGAAATTTATTTTTTCACTACGGATCCTCTAAAATCTGAATTATGCCCAATTCCCACTCAATTTTCCCCTGATCAAGAATACGAAGTCAAATTTTTGATATCACATATGGATTTTGATATATATGGAAATTACAATTATGGGCATTTCCGAAGAACAATTTAGGGCATTTCAATATCTTCCCTTTAGGAACATTTGTCCCCGAATGTTAAATAAACATGCACAAGAAATAATCATGAAGATTCTAGCCCGACATGAATGCAACAAATGCATTTATACATCATTTCAAAATGTCTCAACATGAGTGTCAAAAATCAAACAAACTTGTTATCATAAATATGAATGCATGAAAAATAACATAAGGACTGAAACTTAAGACTTGAAATCACATAGAAAACTTAAATTAGTACCTTCGGCTTGAATAGAGTGGAAGAGATATGGATATTGCTTTATCATGTCCATCTCGGCTTCCCATATGGAACTTTCAACTTGTTGGTTCCTCCAAAGGACTTGGATGGAAGCTACATCTTTATTTCTCAACCTCTCACTTGTCTATCCAAAATCTCCACTAGGACCTCCTCACAAGTCAAATTATCTTCTACAATACCTACAACATCCAAGGGCATTATAGCACTTGGGTCACCCATACACTTTCTCAACATGGACAATTAGAAGATGGAATCAACCATATTCTGTAACGACCCCAAAAAGTGCCCAAAAATGTGTCTCGAAAGTGCTCGGAATTGTAATTTTTATATATATAAAAATTCATTCGTTATATAGAAAATTTGACTTCATATTCTTGTTTAGGAGGTCAAATTAAGTGAGAAATAGGTCTAACCTGAATTTTAGAGCAACCGTATCAAAATATGAAAATCTCAAGAAACGCTATTTAGGAGGGTCAACTTTGAAGGGGAATATCTCTTAGTACACAAAGAATTGATGGCCCATGACCTACCAACTAAAATCCCTTTGAATTAGCTTTCCAACACACTTGGTTTCACCTCATTCCGAGTTCGGATGAAGGATTTATGCCCATTTTCGTAGAACTCATTTGTGCAGAAAATGCAGATTTCCAGTGAGATCCGTGTCGCAGAGTGTTATTTTGGCACTGTTTTTTTGACTTCGGTTCAAGAATTTCAAGTCTTCGGCCCAAGGGTTCCCATATGTGTTTTTACCTATACTAAGCCTTATTTCACCCTCATATCATCCTCAATATTCCCCAATATCCTCTCAAACACTTAGACTCATATTTCATCCTAAATTCAAGTCCCAAAACTCAAGACCAATCTTAAGGATTTCATTCAAGCTTTAAGTCTCCATTGTCAACCTTCATCAAGAGTTTCTCCAAAGCTAAAGTATGTGGTGTTGAACCATTGGGTCCTTTCACCCATGGTGCCTAAGTCTCCTCTTTACTAATATTGCATGATTTAAAGTTGATTTTACATGGGTCTTGTATATTGGGAAATTTACTGCACAATGATTTTAGTTCATGAAAGTATGGTTTGTTTTAGCATGTTTTGAGCTCTAAATCTTGGATCTAAGTTTAGATTTGATGAAGAGTTTTGATGTAAATGTCTTGGGGTGTTGCAAGGTGTTGATTGATGGTTTTACTAATAATTTTCTTGCATGATTTCATCTCTAAATTACATGGTCTTTTACCCCCATCACACACCCCCAAAGTGTTTGATAAAATGTCTGGCTAGGATTTCTTGTGGAATTGAAGGTATAATGCATGTCTTATGAGTTGAATGGTGTTATGATGATTATATGATGATGAAATAATGATGATGGAATGATGATGAAATGATTGTACGCCTATGATGTATAATGATGAGAGGAAGTGAAGGTATATGATAACTTTATGATGATAAGAGTATGGTATTCATAAGTTGGTTTCATGGAAAGGTAGCAATAGTGATGAAATCTAACCAAAGTGAGGGGTTGGTACCTCACACCAATATATGATGGTCAATTCTTATACACATGATATTCCCTATGCAAACATGATTTATCTAAGGACGTTTTCTTAAGCATTGATCATACATGTCATATTGCTTTATGATGCTTATTATTTACCATTATGCATTTAGATTATGATGCCTATCTCTTGTTGCATTTCATCCCACATACTTAGTACATTCAAACATTCTAACATATACTCTATGCCTACATGATATTACCATATAGGAACCGGAGCTCCATTTTGTCATCATCATCCTCCACGTGGCTAGTGGTATCCATTCAATCTAGTTGGTGAGTCCTCATATCCAAGGGAAATATCTATGTTCTTATGTTATGTATTAAAGATTATCCTTCTTTTTGGTATACTTTTACTATGAGGGTGAGCCCGATTGCTTATCTTGGCCCCCGTTAAGTCCTATGTTAGATGTATTATTGGACAAGTCATGTATTATGCTTGAGCTTTGACTTACTTATGATATTCAAGCTATTTAAATATGAGTCTCTCTCATAGTCCCAATTCCCCTTGTTTATGTTTCTTATGTTGTTTTGCATTGCTTTCGCGACCAAGGATGTGTAATGATATAAGGCTTGTTTGGGGTTCCTTCGGGTTCCACATTCACCAGTCACGTCTAGGCCCTAGGCTTGGGTCGCGACATATTCATTCCCATAGGTAACTCCAAAACATATGCAATCTTACTCACTCTCGTCAAAACCCTACAAGGACCCACAAACCTTGGACTCAATTCCTGTAACGACCCCAAAAAGTGCTCGAAAATGTGTGTCAGAAGTACCTGGAATTGTGATTTCTATATATCTAAGAATCTATTCATTATTTTGAAAATCTGACTTCATATTCTTGTTTAGGGGGTCAAATTGAGTGGGCAATGGGTTTAACCCAAACTTTAGAACAACCGTATCAACATCCGAAAATCACAAAGAATGTCATTTAGGAGGGTTAACTTTGAAGGGGCATATAGCACACAAAGACTTGAGTGATCCACGACCTACCAAATTAAATCCCTTTGGATTATCTTTCCAAAGCACTTGATTTCACCTCATTCCTAGTTCGGATGCAGGATTTACGCCCATTTTCATAAAACTGTTTGTGCAAAAAATACAGATTCCAGTGGGATTTTCGCAATTCCTCCGCGACACGCTCCTGTGTTTTTTGGTGTCTATTTTAATTTTTTTGGTCCAACACTTGTAAGTCTTGGGCCTAAGCGTTCGCACACTTGAAAAAAAATATACTTAGCCTTATTCCACCCTCATATCATCCTAAACATCCCCAAAAAACTCACTCAAACATTTAGACTCATATTTCACCCTATATTCAAGTCCCAAAATCAAGACCAATCTTAAGGATTTCTTCAAGGATATTACTCAAGCTTCAAGTCTCCATCTCCAATCTTCTTCAAGGGTTCTCCAAAGTCAAGGTATGTGGTGCTAAACCATTGGGTCCTTCACCCATGGTGCCTAAATCCTCGTTTTACTAATATTGCATGATTTAAAGTTGATTTTACATGTGGGTCTTGTATATTGAGAAATTTACTGCACAATGACTTTAGTTCATGAAAGTATGGTTATTTTAGTATGTTTTGAGCTTCAAATCTTGGATCTAATATTGGATTTGATGAGAGGTTTTGATGTGAATGTCTTGGGGTGTTACAAGGTTTTGATGGATGGTTTTATAATGGATTTTCTTGCATGATTTCATCTCTAAATTGCATGATCTTTTATCCTCATTACACATCCCTAAAGTGTTTGATAAAATGTTCGGTTATGGTTTCATGAGGAAATGAAGGTCCAAAGCAAGAGATATGATATGAATGATGTTATGATAATGAAATGAGCTTATGTATGTGATTTATTCCTATATGAAATGATGCACTAGAGCCTATGATAAATCCTATATAAAGTATTGCATTAGACCATGCCCGATTCGGGGGTACAAGAGCACGGGTAACCATGTTGGGGGTTTATACTCAACAACCATGCGAGGGGTTTATACTTCATCACTGTGTTGGTAAGGTGTGATTACCATCAACCATGTGAGGGGTTTATACCACACAACCACCAAGGGGTTTATACCTTAAATAGCTAGCTTGGTCTCTTCTACACATATGATATTCTATATGAGCATGGGTTACTTAAGCATGTTTTACTTATGCATTGATCATACATGCCATATTGTTATATTATGCCTATTTCCTATCGTTATGCATTTTGGATTATGATGCTTATCTCTTGTTGCATTGCATGCCACATACTTAGTACATTCAAACATACTATCGCATACTCTTGCATACATGATATCACCATGTAGGGACCGGAGCTTCTATTGATTCTTCTTGTGGCTGGATGGATTGTTCAAGTTACCCTTTGGTGAGTCCTCCATTCCGGGGGCAAGGAACTATCCTCTCATATTATGTATTAAGATTTTCTTTACTTTATTGTATACTTATGACTATGATGGTGAACCCAGTTAATTTGTCTTGGTCCTCATTTTGTCTATGTAGTAGAGGTATTGTTGGACATGTTATATATCATGCTTGAACTTTGACTCACTTATGATATTCAAGCTATT
>JAPFFP010014216.1:0-16917 GCA_026153255.1 Solanum medicagineum
GGGGCTAGACACTTCTCTAAGGTTGATCTTTGGTCTGGGTACCATCAAATAAAGGTGAGGGAGTGTGATATTCCTATGACGGCCTTCCAGACATGATATAGGCATTATGAATTTGTTATGATGTCATTTTGGTTGATCAATGCACTGGATATCTTCAAGGATATTATAAATAGGGTCTTCAAACCCTACCTTGCTTCGTTTCTTATGGTCTTTATTAATGATATTTTGATCTATTCACATAGTGAGGAGGAGCATATGGGCCATTTGAGAGTAGTGCTACAACAATTGAGGGAAAAGAAGTTGTATGCTAAGTATGATAAATGTTAATTTTGGTTAAAAGAAGTTTCCTTTCTAGGTCATGTGGTGTCGGGGGATTGTATTAAAATGGATCCTAAAAAGGTGGATGTGATTAGAAATTGGCCTAGACCATTGACCCTATCGGATATTAGGTGTTTCTTGGGCTTAGTGGGTTACTACCGGAGGTATGTGAATGGGTTCTCTTCTATTGCTTCTCCTACGACCAAGTTGACTCAAAAGAAAGCCAAATTTGTGTGGACCAATGAGTGTGAAAAGAATTTCCAATCATTGAAAGATAAGCTTGTGTCTGCTCATATATTTTCGCTATCGAAAGGGCTAGAAGGGTTTGTTGTGTATTTTTATGCTTCTAGAGTTTGTTTGGGTTGTGTTTTGATGCAAAATAGTAACGTGATAGCCTATGCTTCTAGACAACTCAAAGTGCATGAAAAGAATTATCCTACCTATGATCTTGAATTAGTTGTCGTGGTCTTTGCATTGAAAATTTGGCATCTCTATTTGTATGGGGTGCATGTTGGAATGCTTACCGATCATAAGAGTCACCGATATGTCTTCACTCAAAAGGATCTCAACTTGAGACAAAGAAGGTGGTTAGAACTTCTTAAGGACTATGATATTAATGTGCATTATCATCCCGCTAAGGCTAATGTGGTGTCCGATGCTTTGAGTAGGGTATCCAAGGGTAGCCTAGCTCGTGTTGATGATGGTGAAAAAGGGGTGGCTAGAGAGGTCCATCGTTTGGCTAGATTGGGAGTTAGGTTGGAAGAGGTAGATAATGGGGTTCTGTTGTAGTTGATGGCTCTAAATCTTCATTAGTTGAGGAGGTGAAAGCTAAGCAAGATCTTGAATCCATTTCGTTAGAAGTGAAGGTATTGGTAAAAGATGGTAAGGTGGAGGTTTTCTCCAAAGGGTAGATGGTATCCTTAGATACCAAGGTAGGTTATGTGTGCCTTGTGTTGATCGCTTCAGAGAAAAGATTCTTGATGAGGCTCATGGTTCTTCCTATTCTATTCACGCCGGTTCTACCAAACTGTATAGAGATTTGAGGGATGTGTTTTAGTGGGGAGGTATGAAGAAATACATTGCCAAACTTTTATCCGGTTGCCATAGTTGCCAACAAATCAAAGCCGAACACCAAAAGCCAGGTGGTCTAACCCAAGACATAGAGATTCCTACTTCAAAGTGGGAGGAAATTAACATGGATTTTGTGGTGGTTTGCCTAAGAGTAGAAATAGTTTTGATTCCATTTGGGTTGTGGTTGATAGGATGACAAAATCGGCTCATTGTCTACTGGTTTAGACGACATATGGGGCTGAAGATTATGGTAGGTTTTACATTCATGACTTGGTGAGGTTGCATGGGGTTCCTTTTTCTATAATATCAAATCTTGGTGCTCAATTTACTTCACATTTTTGGAGGTCCTTTCAAAGGGGTCTTGGTAGAAAGGTTAAACTAAGTACTGCCTTCCACCCTCACATCGATGGCCAAGCCAAAAGAACTATCCAAACACTTGAGGATATGCGTAGGTCTTGTGTGTTGGATCATAAAGGTAGTTGGGATGAACATCTTCAATAGATTGAGTTTGCCTATAACAATAGCTATCATTCTACTATCGATATGGCTTCTTTTGAGGCTTTCTATGGTAGACGTTATAGATCATCGATTGCATGGTTTAAGATTGGAGAGGTGGCTTTGTTGAGACCAAATTTGGCTATGGAAGCTCTTGAAAAGGTTAGGATGACTAGAGAAAGGTTGAAGACGGCCCAAAGTTGCCAAAAATCCTATGCCGATGTGAGGAGAAGGGATCTTGAATTCAAAGTTGGTGAATGGGTCTATTTGAAGGTGTTACCCGTGAAGGATGTGGTTCATTTTTGTAAGAAGGGTAAGTTGAGCCCAAGATATTTGGGTCCTTATAGGGTAATGAGGAGGATTGGCAAGGTAGCTTACGAATTAGAATTGCCTAGTGAGATGGAATTGGTTCATCCTGTCTTTCATGTATCCACGTTGAGGAAATATCTAGGAGACCCTAATGCTATTGTTCCTCTTGATGTTGTGGGTGTTGTTGAAGATAACTTGACTTATGAAGAGGTTTTGGTTCATATTTTGGATCGACAAGTGAAGAGGTTAAGGAACAAGGATGTGATTTCCATTATGGTCCTTTGGAGGAATCAACAAGTCGAAAGTGCTACATAGGAGACCGAAGCGGACATGCAAAAGCGATATCCTTATGTTTTCCACTCCACTTAAGCCTAAGGTATTAATCTAAGTCCACTATGTGATTTCATGTCTTAAGTTTATCCCTTATGTCATTGCATACATTCATGTTTAAATTGACAAGTTCATGATGATTTTACACTTATATTGAGATTTTTGAAATGATGATTAGGTGCATTGCTACATCATTATACGGGCTAAAATTGTCATGTTTACGTCTCTCATATACCTTTCTTTGACATTCGGGGATAATGTTCCCAAGGGGGAGATATTGTAACGACCCTAAAAAGTGCCCGAAAATGTGCCTCGAAAGTGCCTGGAATCTTAATTTCTGTATAGCTCAAAATCCATGTGTGACATAAAAAATCTGACTTCATAACGAATGGATTTTGAGATATATGGAGTGTGCATTATTATTCCCTTATGGCTAATGTTGTGGCCGATGCTTTGAGTATGGTGTCTATGGGTAGCCTAGCTCATGTTGAAGGTGGTAGTAAAGTTGTGGCTAGAGAGGTCCATCGGTTGTCAAGATTGGGAGTTAGTTTGGAAGAGGTGGATAATAGGGGTGTTGTGGTAGTTGATTGCTCTAAATCTTCATTGGTTGAGGAAGTGAAAGCTAAGCAAGACCTTGACCCCGCTTTGTTAGAATTGAAGGCATTGGTAAAAAATGGTAAGGTAGACATTTTCTCCTAGGGGAAGATGGTGCCATTAGGCACCAAGGTAGGTTGTGTGCGCCTTGTGTTGATGACTTCAGAGAAAAGATTCTTGACAAGGCTCGTGGTTCTTCCTATTCTATTCACCCCGGTTTTACTAAGATGTATTGAGATTTGAGAGAGGTATATTGGTGGGTAGGAATAAATAGGAGCATTGCCAAATTTGTTTCTGATAGTCATAGTTGCCAACAAGTCAAAGCGGAACATCAAAGGTTGGGTGGCCTAACCCAAGACATAGAGATTCCTACATGGAAGTGGGAGGAGATTAATATGAATTTTGTGGTTGGGTTACCCAAGACTAGAAAGAGATTTGATTTCATTTGGGTTGTGGTTGATAGGATGATGAAATTGGCTCACTTTCTACCGTTTAAGACCACATATGGTGCTGAAGATTGTCTTAGGTTGTATATTCATGACTTGGTGAAGTTACACGGGGTTCCTTTGTCTATGTTATCAGATCGTGGTGCTCAATTTGCTTCACAATTTTTGAGGTCCTTTCAAAGGGATCTTGGTACAAGAGTTAAATTTAGTACAACCTTTCACCCTCAAACGAATGGACAAGCTGAAAGGACTATCCAAACACTTGAGGATATGCTTACGGCTTGTGTATTGGAGTTGAGGAGTAGTTGGGATGATCATCTTCTATTGATTGAGTTTGCCTATAATAATAGCTATCAACCTAGCGTCGGTATGGCTCCTTTTGAGGCTCTCTATGGTAGACGTTGTAGATCACCGGTTGGGTATTTTGAGGTTGGGGAGGTGGGTTTGTTGTGACTAGGTACTGTTGTGGAGACTCTTGAGAAGGTTAGGATGGTTAGAGAAAGTTTGATAACGACCCAAAGTCATCAAAGGTCCTATGACAATGTGAGGAGAAGCGATCTTGAATTAAAAGTTGATGGTTGGGTCTACTTGAAAGTGTCACCCATGAAGGGTGTGGTTCATTTTGGTAAGAAGGGCAAGGTGTGTTAAAGATATATGGGTCCTTATAAGGTAATGAGGAAGTTGGCAAGGTAGCTTATGGGTTGGAATTGCCTAGTGAGATGGATTTGGTTCATCCAGTATTTTGTGTATCCTCATTGAGGAAATGAGTGGGAGATAATAATGCTATTATGCCTTTTGATGTTGTGGGTATAGTTGAAGACAACTTGACCTATGAAGAGGTTCTGGTTTAGATTTTTGATAAACAATTGAAGAGGTTGAGAAACAAGGATGTGGCTTCCATGAAGGTCCTTTGGAGGAATCAACAAGTCAAAAGTGCTACATGGGAGGCCGAAGAGGACATGCAAAAGCGATATTCTTATCTATTCCATTCTACTCAATCCTAAGGTACTAACTCTAAGTCCTCTATATGATCTCAACTCTTAAGTTCATCCCTCATATCATTGCATTCATTCATGTTTAAATTGACAAGTTCTTTATTATTTTACACTTATGTTGAGATTTTTTAAAAGATGTTTAAGTGCGTTGTTGTATACTTATGTTGGCTGAAATTGTCATGTTTGCGTCTCTGATATATCTTTCTTTGACATTCGGGGATGAACGTTCCCAAGGGTATGATCTTGAAACGACTACAAAAAGTGACCGAAAAATGTGCCTTGGAAGTGCCCGAAATCATAATTTCCATATATCTCAAAATCTGTGTGTGATATCTCCGACTTCATATTCCTTTTCAAGGGGAAAAGTTTAGTGGGGAATGGTTCTAACCTTGATTTAAGAACAACTGTAAAAAAAATTGAAAATCGCAAAAATGCGATTTCTATTGACCTAACGCGCACCAGGAACAATGCGCCTAGGGGGCGCCAAGGTGTTTTTTTGTGCCAGTTTTTCATTTCGGTCAATGACTTTTGGGTCTTGGGTCTAGACCTTCCCATATGTGAAAATACCTATACTTAGCCATATTTCACATTCATATCATACAAGACATTACAAAATACTCTCTCAAACCCTTAGACTATATTTCTCTCAAAATTCAAGTGTCTAAATCTCTTCCGGATTTTAAGAAATTCATACAAGTTTCAAGTATCCATTCAAATCTTTAACAAGAAATTCTCCATAGATAAGTTATGGGATTTTATTCATGGGTTCCTTTCACCCATGAAGCCTAAGATTCATTTTTACCTAAATTGCATGATTTCAAGTTGATTTACTTATACGTCATACTTATTATGAATTAAATTACGAACTATGTTGGGGTTTCATGAAATTGTGACTGTTTTACCATGTTCTGAGCTACGAATTTAAGATCCATTGTAGAATTTGATGACGGATTTTGTTGCTTATTGCTTGAGGGTGTTACCAAGTACTGACGGATGGTGTTACATTGAATTTCCTTGCATGCTTTCATCCCTTTATAGCATGGTTTTACACTAGCACTACACACCTGCCAAGTTTTTGATAAAATGTCCGATTATGATTTCTTCAAGAATTGAAGGTCCAATGCATGTCTTAAGAGTTGAATTATTTTATAATTATGAAAGGAATGTATGTATATTATATTCTCCTATATCGTGTAGGGAATTAACCATGCCCCACTCGGGGGATTGTGAGCCTGGAAACCATGTTGAGGGGTTTGTACCTTGATAACTATTTGGAGGGATTTGTGCCTTGATAATTAGCTTGAGGGGTTGGTACCTCAATCACCATGGTGGTAGGGTGACACAATCCACCAACCAATCAAGGGGTTTATACCTTGATATTTGGGTAGAGGGGTTGGTACCTCAATCACCATGGGTGGTAGGGTGAGACGGTCCACCAACCAATTAATGGGTTGATACCTCAATAGACAATGAATTCTATAATGATGGTCGCTTCTTCCACATGCATTATGTTCTATGTAAGCATGATTTACTTGCATCACCATCCATGCATGCCATATTGTTATATACTACTCATTGTCTATGCTTATGCATTTCAATTATGTTTCTTATCTCTTGTTGCATAGCATCGTACATACTTAGTACATTCAAACGTACTAACACATACTCTATGCCTATATGATGTAACCGTGTAAGAACCAAAGCCCCACTTGAGCATCTTTCTCAACATGGATAATACGATTTCTCTCAAACTAGTTGGTGAGTCCTCCATTCCGGGGACAATGTCTATGATCTCATGCTATGTACTAACACTTTCATTCTTTTATGTATGTATTGACTATGAGGGTGAGACCGGTTGCTTGTCTTGGCCCCCGCGTCTATCTAAATTTTAGAGGAGTTGTTGGACGTGTTATGCATTGAGCCTTGACTCTCTTGTTTTGATAGTCATATTATGAAAGATTCCCTTTAGCCCTTTGCCCTTATTTCTAATCTAATTATGTTGTTTAATTGCTTCCGCGACTAATGATGTGTACTGATATGTTAAGAGGCTTGTTTGGGTCTCTTCGGGTTCCCCATTCGCCATGTCACGTCTAGGCAATAGACTTGGGTCGTGACAATAAAATTACCGTCGAGCTTAGCATATGCAAGTCTACCTTTAAGTTGAGCCCTTCTTCTCCCTTCCTCAGACCCTCATCTTATGCCCAATACTATCACACTTGAAACAACACTCAGTGTTGGCCAAACACTTTCCTTGATACTTTTTGCCACACCCTTGAAAAATGGCGAAAGGGAGCCTTCCCTTTTGGTGCTTCGGCACTGGCAGAATAATAGAAGAGTAAGCACTATCAACTAAGGCCCTCTTAGCCTTTCTCTCCCTCCTCTTATCATTTGATATCAGGAGGGCACCCTTTTTTTGATTTACTTGAGCGGTTACAACTTTGGCTAATAGCCATAGAGCATTGAGAATCTCAAAGACATCCAACACATGTTGGTTGAACAAAAATTAAATATCTACGAGAAAAAAGAATACAGACAAGAAAACCTCGGGATCAAAATTTGGGATAGGTATGGACTAAAAGCTACTTAGACTTCACCATAGTCCACAACTACCCATACACCATCGAAATAAATATATTTTGTCCTCTATGTACAATATAAATATCAAAATGAATACAAGGTGTCATACCTTGGGTAGCCTCCAAAGTAGTGCCTGATTTATTGTCACGGCACAACGTAGAAACTTTAATTCTTCATATCTTTTCAAGGTCCCACTCTTCCACTGTCTTGATCTCCTCCGTGTCTCCCAATGTTTGAATCTTTGACCATTTACTTTGAAACTTTTTCCATCTCATTGGCCCCATGACTAAAGACATGTGGCACTTGGAAGGGCCCCATCCATCAAGATTTAAGCTTTCCAGGGAACAACCTCAATCTGGAATTATAGAGCAACACCAAGCCCCCTAGTGCATATTGTCGGCTTTCTATACGATGGTCATGTTGAAATTTTATCCTTTGGTTTTACAAAGTCGAACTCTCATATGCCCTTAGTCGAAATTCATCAAGCTCATTAAGATGACTCAACTTGTATTATGTAGAAACATGCCAATCAAGATTCAACTTCCTTAATGCCCACATTGCTTTGTGTTCAAGCTCCCCCAGCCAATGACATGCTTTTGCAAAAACATCAAGCTTTCTTGACTAATCGGTCCGGTTTGCATTTACCATTTTAGATAAGATATGCTTGGTTTCCTTGTTAGACGCCTCCACCTACCCATTAATTTGAGGATGATAAGGTGTCGCCACCCTATGTTTCACCCTATACTTTTCAAGAAGAGCTTTAAAGAGTTTGTTACAAAAATAAGGGTTTGAGACTTTAGTTTGGGGAGTGAAAATATGGCTAACTGTTTGAGTGAGTATTGGGAAATATTTCGGGTCATATCAGGGTGAAATTTGGCTAAGTATAGGTAAAAACATGTTTGGGAACACTTAAGCCTAATACTTAAAAGTCTTGGACCGAACTAAACAAAAATAGGCATCATTTTACACAGAGGCGTGTCATGAGGGGCTTGCGTATTCCACTCTGGAATTCGCACCTTGAAAAATTATAATTGTTAATCTTTCGCTCTTAAATCAGAGTTAGACCCTTTTCCCCCTAATTTTGACCCCTTGAACAAGAATGTGATGTTGGATATTCGAAATAGCTAATGGATTTTGAGATACATGGAATTTAAAATTCCATGAATTTTGAGTCACATTTTCGGGCACTTTTTGGGATCGTTTCAACAAGCCAACATGATGATTCGTAGATCAAGCTATTTATCGTGAATGGGGCTTGTAGACCCCAGGTAATTTTTCTGATATTTGCTAAGTGTTGAGGTTTCTATGACCAACTTTATTAGCCGTAAAACACTTTGCGACTCGTATATTGGTCCGTTAAACCTAGTCCTAAAAACGAGGGTTTGGATGTTCTTGAAATGCATCACATGTGCTTTGAAATGCCGCATAATTGTAATTTCTATATACCTCAAAATTTGTGCGCGATTTTGAAAATTCGACCTTATATTCTCGATCAGGGGAAAAAATTGACTAGGATATGTTTATAACCCAAATTTTAGAGGAGTAGTAGTGAAAAATAAGTTTTGGTAATTTTCAATTTTTTCAGTGGCTATCCGCACCTTGGCCGCGATGCGCTAGGGGGGTGAAGCAGTGTATCTTGCATTCCTCATCTGGTCCGTATCACGTCCAGTGTATTATTTTCTTTGGTTTTTCTATTTCGTTCAAGGGCATTGGGGTCATAGTCCCATACCCACTTAATTGCGAAGTCATCCATATGTGGCCATTTTTCAACTCGATATCTCACAAAACCCCCCTCTAAAAACTCTCTATGACTCTATCAATTCTCTCATTCAAATCTAAGGATCTCAAACTCAATTTGGATTTCAAGGACTCATTTCTAGTTCTAAGTCTACTTTAACTTCACCTCAAAGAATTCAAGGTTTGAGGTATGTGGGTTTCATCCATTGGGTCCTTTCAACCAAGGAGCCTAACCTTCTTGTTTTATGAAAATTGCATGTTTCGAAGTTGTATTACTTATGAGTATCTTTTATTATGAATTATCAGCATAAATCTTGTTGAGGTTTTACCAAGTATTGATGGTTTATGCATGAATGTTTATTTCCAGTTTACTCCATGAATTGATTATGTCTATTAAAACTATGCATGTTTTGAGCTATGAAACTATGAACTATCATGAGCTTTTGTATTGGATTTCACGTTACCCTACATGAGGGTTTCAATATATGCTGGTGGGTTGAGTTGCATTGAGTTTACTCATCCTATTTCACTCTTGAATTGCATTACTTTGAACAAGTATCATGAAGCCACCATGTGTTTGACAAAATGACATGACAAGAATCCTCAAGTTATTGATGATCTATTACATGATTTATAAGTCTAGTGACATCATGATGATTAAGGGATCTAAAGTATGTATTGAATTCATGAAACATATCCATGATTTTACAAGTATCATGATAAGCCCTATTTCATGATTTTTACCTCTTGTAAGCCATTAATGTTAAAGAAAGGGTTCATGTATGATTATGATCTACCCTCATTTTCAAGTTAGGCTCACTAATAGAGGTCAAGCATGTCTATGAGCTACTCAAGTCATGTTCTTACACGCTATTCATCTTATGACTAAAGTATGATATTTCGAGTATTAGGTGGGATTTGACTAAGCACCTATTTAGGCTTAAGATGGGTGCTCGACTCAAAGGGTCCTTATATAAAGTCTTTAATCTCTAATCTATGTTCCACCATAGGATTATGATTATTACCCTTGCTATACTATTGGATCCATCTATTTCATGTAATCATGTTTGGTTTGCCTTGGCAAGTAGACCACACTTCGCTAGGAGGTGTCATGCCCAGTCACCTGAACCTAGAGGGTGTCAGGCATTGGTGGCCAAATTGTAGTTGCTTGGTCTATGTTGGTTGAGGCCACTTCCCGCATATGTATGATATATATATATATATATTGTGAAAGATGAATGATTTACAATTATATTTTATTATGAGCATTGATCATGCATGCCATATTGAGATTATATATCCATTTTTATCTTTATGCATCTTGATTATATTCGCTTATGTCTTGTTGCATTGCATCTCACAAACTTAGTACATTAATACTTACTAACAAATACCCTATGCTTACATGCTATTACCATATAGGGACCGGAGCTCCTTTTGATTATCCTCCATGTGGTTAGTTCGGTACTTTGGAGATAAGCATTCGTGAGTCCTCAAGTCCAAGGACACTATCTATATTACTCTTGCTGTTTTGAGACCTCATTATGTTAAAAACTTGTTATTATGAGGTTGACCCTAGAAAGTGTCTTGGCCCCCACTCCATTCCAAGTTAGAGGTGTTGTGGGATATTATGATGTACTTATGCTATGAGTTTGACTCTTTTATGCTTTTGTGATCATCAAAGACTTCCCTTAGCTCCATTTCCCTTTTATTATATCTCTTGTTGTTTCTTATTTGCTTCCGCAACTAAGGATGTGTGATTGATATGCTAAGAAGCTTGTTTGGGGTCCCTTCAGGTTCCCCATTCGTCGTGTCACATCTAGGCCCTAGGATTAGGTTGTGACAATCTTGGTATAAGAGCATTAGGTTGTTAATTGTACTTGGAAATCCAGCACACCACGTCGATTAGAGTCTTATTCTTTGTTGTGAAGTGCACCACAACTATGAATGGGAAGCTATGAGGCACACTTGATTTACAGGATTTGTTTAGAGTTAAGGGTGGACATACTACATAAGTTGGACTACATGATTGAGGCCCAACACATATTGGATCCCAGCCTGATTAAGGCTAAAGAGAACCCAATGGCACTCTTGCAAGCACAACCTCAACCTATGCCTTAGATGTTCGCAGCAGCACCACCACCTGAGGGTTCTGAGGCTGCCACTACTACTACTATTGCTGCTACTGAGGAGAGAACCCAGCAGCCTGAGGCAGTTGAGGAGAGCGTGCCCACTATTGTTGTTCCTGCACCACACGCCACTACTTCACAGCCTACTACCACGAGTATGATCAATGTGTCTGCTGCATCTATGCAGTCCCTGGCATAGACACTATCACATGCTGAGTCGTAGTTAGCACAACTTGTTCATTAAATCAAGCCATGGTCCGGTAAGCAATAGGGTCGGAGTTAGGCATTCATGGTCGCTACTATCTAGGATCGTATTTCTATTGTGGATGCCCGCACTGACACCTTTGAGGAGATGGTACATTAGAGATTTGATGAGGCCTGACCTTCAAATTTGATAGCTATGCAGACGTAGATCCAGTAGCTCCAAGTTTACTTGAAGTAGCACTAGCGGCACCGGTTGCACTACAACTGACTATACTGTCGGTGCCGATAGTTGATTTATTTGCTCCTAAGGAGCCTACACAAGTTGCACTACAACTGACTATACCTTCTGCGCTGATAGTTGATTTATTTGCTCCTGAAGAGCCTACCCAGTCTTCTCTTCGGAAGAGACCTTGCACAAATGAGGAGCCAGAGGAGAGATGTGTACGTGCAAAGATGACAACAGAGGAGGAGCTTAAGCTTTGTCTTGAGGAGATCGAGACATGAGGAGGAGATGAGACAAGTTCGAATGATAAAGTTGGTGAAAGGTGCTAGCTCCTCTAAATAGAGTACCATCGATGAGCAGACCACCCAGTAGGAGGAGGTTAGCAAGACTCATCCATAGACTAGCACTTAGGCGCTCAACTATGTCTTTTGAACCCTTATGTTCCTTTTTTTTTCTTTTGTGCATTCGGGACAATGCACATCTTTTTCGATAGGGTGTGGGTAGTTATGGGTCTTAGTGAAGTCTAAGTAGCTTGGCTCATAACTAACCCAATTTTTGATCCCAAGGTTTTCTTGCCTGTGTTTTTTTTCCTATTGATATTTACTCTCTGTTGAACCAACACGTTTAGGATGTTTAGACAATATTTGTAACATAGAGTACCAACAGTTGTGGCATATAGCATGTTTTTAGTTTTGTTTGAAAAATAACACCCACCAAAAATTTTGATTAGTAGTTAAATAGCAACCATGCATGTTTAGGTGTTTGACAGTATCTGTTCTAATAAGTGAGGATATATTGAGATAAAAAGCATGATCTGTGAGTCTTTTTTATTTATAATATATGCAGTGCCATGTGAGTTTGAGAAATTTTTTATAAAATCATGAGTTTTGTGCTAATTATGAATTTGTCGTGCTACTCTAAGTTAGATTGTAGATTAATTGGATTAGGAAAGGATCTTATGCCATTTTTCTTAACTAAGTCCACTTTAGCCTAAAAATGACCAACCAAATTGATAATATATCCCTTCTTCCTAATGTTTGTGCCTAACATAGACCAACTAAATTTATGATACATCCTTTATTCCCAATATTTGTGCCTAACATGTAGTTATTCTTAGAAAACACCTGATTAACCTAGCCTTGTTAGTTGTAAAATCCTGAAATTGACCCTTGTCTTTCTTTGAATATTATGTACCTTGACTGAGGCCAAAAACCAAACTTGAGGGTGGCTACCCAAAGCGGCCTTGGTTTGGAGGATGGATATTGTGCACCTCAACACAGGCTAGAAGCTTAAGTTGAGGGTAGTTAATGTAAGGGTGAAACACAAAATTAAGTGGATGAGTTAGGAATACGGAGAAAAAAATAATCATGTACTGGGTGCAAGAAAAAATTAAGTGATGCCTTAGTTGTAAGCTAAAAATCAAGGTGAAGTACAAAAACAATGCAAGAGGCTAAAAATTAAAAGGAAGCACCCAGAAAAGCTTGAAATTGGGAATAGGGAGAATAAGGTGAAAAATAACAAAGTTGCTTGGGCAAAAGTGTAGAAAAATGCAATTTTAAGGAGGGCCTATAGTCACTATTTTCTTGTATATCGTACCAAAGTTCCTGAGTATACATTGTAAGCTTAGAAAGTGCTAAAGTGATCCTAGTCCAGTTAGTTGAAGGTTTGAGTCATGAATATAGGGAAAGCCTATGGTATTAGTCATTATGCATAAATATCTAATGTGATAGTGAGTGATTTTGCACAGTCCCATTGCTAGACATGGAAATATCACTGAGTGTCAACCATGGGACTTCTTTCTTTGATGACGTTTGCATTGCATTGTTAGCAATAGGCTTGCTCAGTGATTGTGGATTGTTGATAGAACCTTACTTGTCAAGGTTATGTTGTCACATGCACCTGTTTGCATGGTTTGCTAAATAGATATCTAATTCGATTTTGAAAAGTTGGCATGGCTATCTGAGTCTGAAATTTATGTTATGTATTCTATTAAGTTGAGGTTTGTGTGTTACTGTATTGTCTATGTAGATTGAGTCAGTCGCTTGAGGGCAAGCAATAATTTTAACTTGAGGATGTTGATGTGTTGCCTAAATAAAACACTTTTGATGCTTCAAACTTAGGATTTTGTGTGTTCTCAATGCAATTTAGTTGGTTTTGTGTGATTTTGTGTTTATCTTTGTAGGATTAAAGGTTGGCCATGATTTTGGGGAAAGTTGCAGATGTTGCTGCAGAGTTACTATATTACGTGACACCTTATAGGCTATGGACCCTTCTACGAGCCATATGATGGTTTCGTATGGAATTCCAATAAGGGGGAAAGTTTCTACAGTTAAATCTACGAACATGTAGATGAGCCGTAGATTAGTTTACGAGATATAAAAGATGTTTCGTGCCCTGAGGATTAGAAACTGAAGATTTTTTGAAGTTCATCAGACAAGACCCCTTTTACGGGTCATAGACTATTTCATGAGTCATAAAGGGGTGTGGTAAAGAGGAAGTCCATCTTTCCAACAACAATGTACAAGACCCCGATTACGAGGGTCGTAAACTTTAACACGGGTCGTAAAGAAGTTTCGTGAGGCGTGTCGACCAGTTCTCCTAATTCATTTCGAATTTGAACTTTAATTATTATAAATAGGTGCTTTAGGTTATTTTTCAGAAGTTCTCATTATTTTTGATAAGTTTTCATCTATTACTCAGAGAACACAATATTTTTAGAGAAAAAATTGTAAGAGAGTCTTTAAGGACACTTGTCGTTGAATTTGATCTTCAAACTTCTGATTCTTATTGACATTGGTTTGTTCTTAAATTTGTTGTGTAAGTGTTTAATTATATCTTCTCAATTCATAATCTTTGCATCTACACATAGCATGAGTAGGTAAAATCACCACTAGGGTTGTGGGAACCATGAAGAACTAATAAAGTAAAATCGAATAATTCAAAATTCTTGAAAGGTGTATATGAATAAATTAATTAACTCACTTCATTTTGCATGTTATCTACTGGTGGCCAACATTAGAATTCATCTGGTGTTGCTGACTGTGCCAAGGTAGTAATGAATAGGAAAAAAGATTAACTAACATGATTCGATTGATGTGCTCTCGTCTAATCAACCAAACTGGGCAAAGGGAAGGTTGTACTGGGACTAATAGGTAATGGTTAGTAATACATACTATGGAGATCAACCAACTCGTATAGTGAAAATGACCTCTCACCTTTGACCAAAGGGCTTGATGAACTTAAATTACCATCCTACATGCTATACACTAAACAAGAATTATGTATCCAGTGATACGGATTTGGGGAATCATGGAGAACATAATAACCTAGCTGCTCTCTGTTATTGACTTCTCTCTTGCGATAGTTAGTTAGTTTACTTTTCTCATTGATTATTGCAACCATGCCCCTCTTTTAGGAATTGAGTCGGTTATGCAAAATGGTGAATTATATCTGGACAGCGACCTCTTTATCCTCTAAAAAAAAGGTCTAACTTGGGCGACATCGTGAATCAATTACATATCCAAAATTCACTGCATTTGAATATAATTTTGTTTTTGGTTTTAGATATCAATTTACCTTGAGAGTCTGGTATCTACAGTTTTACAAACCAATCATCACAACAATAATGAAGGATGCAGAAGCTCGGTTGACGCAATTGTGTATGTAATGACTTGTAAGAGTTTCACATAAACAAGATCAAATCCAACTGTTACGACCGATACCTAGGGTGTAGACATGACATGGCGAATAGGGAAACCAAAGGGATCCAAATAAGTCTCATAGTATATCAATCACACATCCTTGGTTGCAGATGCAAAATAAACATTTCAAGATATAATGAAAAGGGAAACGGGATTAAGGTAAGCCTTGATATTTATAAAAGCAATAAAAGAGTCAAGCTTATACCATAAATGCATCATAGTATCCAAGAAAACCTCTAACTTATAATGGAGTGAGGGCCAAGAAACTCTCTAGGCTCACCCTCATGATAACAATTGTTCAAAATAAAGGAGAAGTCTCAACATAGAAAGAGTAATATTGCTATTGTCCTTAGACTTGAGGACTCACCAATGCTTTTCTCCGAAGTACCGAAATAGCCACGTATAGGATCATCAAAAGAAGCTCCGTTCCTTACAGGGTAATATCATGTAGGCATAGAGTATACATTAGTACGTTTGAATGTACTAAGTATGCGGGGCGCAATCTAACAAAGATATAAGCCAATATATTCAAAATGCATAATCATAAGCAATGGATATGCATAATTTCAATATGGTTGTTTGCAACAAATTTTAATGTGATAGAAAATAAATTGAAATCACTTATAAAATATGAAGAAATAGAATTTTATTGATAAATAATGTGAGTACAAATTTTTTGCTCCCTTGATTCATCTCTCACAAGATTTGTCCATAATTCGAGGATCATTAGTGGCATATTTCTCGAACATAGGATGATTTTGACCTCCTTGACCCATATTTTAATCTCTTGGTAAATATCCCCAGGATTTATGGTATATTTGAGATGCCTTTTCAAGGGAATATACTACCCTTTATGTAGGCATGAATTAGGGTTTAAGGTTGAGTAGCCTCCAAGAAACCTGACTGAAATAGGACTAATTCGTAGAGTCCTACAAAATTCCAATATCTGCAAATGCCCCCTGCTTCAAGGCTTGTCAAAATGTAGACTTGATGATACTCTACGACGATCCTTGAAGTACTCGTGGTTTTGTAGATTTAGATTTGCATATTTGATTTATGAGAGAAGAGATGAAGGACAAATTTGGTCCCACTAGGCATGCCGGTTTGTTTGCAATAAATTTTAATGTGATGGATAATAAATTAAACTCAAAAATAAAATATGAAGAAACTAAATTTTATTGATAAATAATATTAGTACAAATCTATTACTCACTTGATTCTTCTCTTACAAGATTTCTTATTGATTCGACGACCATTAGTAGCGTATTTCTCGAAAATATGATGATTTTGACCTCCTTGAGACATATTTTGATTTCTTGGTAAATATCCCCAGGATTTATAGGATATTTGAGATATATAATACCAATTATATAGGCATGAATTATGGTTTAAGGTTGAGTAGCCTCCAAGAAATTTGACTGAAATGAGACTAATTTAGTAGAGTCTTACAAAATTTCAATGTCTACAATGGCATGCATTATTAATGCTTCTAATAAAACATGCTTGTAAATTATTCAACTTGCTTAACATGCCATATATATGTGCGAAAAGACCTTAACCGACATGAGTAAGACCAAGTGAGCTACAACATTGAATCCCCATGGTTACCTCTCATTGGTAAAGAGGTGGTTTACCTACTAAGATAAACCATACTTCACCTTACGGGAACATAACCCATTTCATATGAGTTAACCTTCCTTACGGGAACATGACCCATTAAGGAAAGTATTTCATGATAAAGTGCACTAGATGGATCCACCAGTATAGCAAGGGTAATAATAATAATTC
>JAPFFP010014257.1:0-16913 GCA_026153255.1 Solanum medicagineum
AGCCTATAGGGTTATGATCGAATCCACCTTGGTAAATTGGACTCCTCTTAGCTTGATGTAGATTGAACATCAAGATTCCATGTCATAATCCGCATGGTCTTACATTGGTTATGCATATTGGGTTCTTATTCTATTGATTATGATTATGCATATTTCTATTATTATAATGTCCTTTAGTTCATGGCATACCTACATACTAAGTACATTCCACATACTTAGTCATAACACATACTTCTTTGTCTACATAATCTAACCATGTAGGGATACACGATGAGGAACCCATTTCGTTTCTTGGCTAGATTCGGATTTCAAGCTAGAAGATTTGTTGGTGAATTCCCATATTTCAGGAACAAGTCCCTTATGATGCTTTACTTTATATTGAGACTTTATCATTTTCTTTCTCTTGATGTATATCTTGAGGGTAAGCTAGTGTGTTATGTGCTAGACCGTACCAAGATCTATGATGTAGGGGCATGATTTGGGCTTAATGGATTGATGTATATTCCCCTATGGGAAGTATGAAATTCTCTCTTTATATGTACTTCCGCTTGCTTATTCTCTTATGTATACTTATATTACCTTATGAATGCTTATTGTATGAAAATAAGCCATGGATAGGATATGCCTTTGGGTGTTGCATTCGTCGTGTCACGGGTAGCTCCTAGGTCCAGGTTGTGATAAAAGTGGTATTAGAGCATAAGGTTTGAAATCATCCTAGGGATTCCAACATACCACGTCTAAAGAATTTTGTTCATTACTGTGAAGTGTTCCATATCCATGAATAAGGGGTTATGAGACATTTAGGAAAATTTCACTACTTTGTGATCTATGTCGTGCCTCCAAGGCTTCTAATGG
Source organism: Solanum medicagineum (assembly GCA_026153255.1). Lineage (NCBI taxonomy): Eukaryota > Viridiplantae > Streptophyta > Magnoliopsida > Solanales > Solanaceae > Solanum > Solanum medicagineum. The sequence continues at coordinate 856 of JAPFFP010014257.1, forward strand.
TCATCCTTTGACCTTTCAGAAATGGCTCCACAACATGCTCTTGTTCCTAGGAGAGGTAATGCTACCGAAGGCTAAGTTCCTCTGGCTCCTTAAGCTCCTCAAGTCCCTTAAGTAGATCAAGTTTCTAGTGATGAGTTTAGAGCCGCTATCACTATGTTTTCTCAAGTTGTTACACCTCCAAAGACTTCTACTCCGGCTTCAGAGATAAGATATTTTGCTAGAATGAATCCCCAAGAGTTTTATGGTTCCAAGGTGGATAAAAATCGACAAGAGTTCATTGATGAGGTGTATAAGATGGTGCAAATTATGGGGGTATCTATTGAAGAGAAGGACAAATTGGTGGCTTATTAACTTAAGGGAGTAGCTCAAGTTCGGTTCACTCGATGGAAGTCTGAACAGATTGAAGAAGGGCGTATTGATTGGGAGATGTATAAGGATGCCTTCCTTGATCATTTTTTACCACTTGAACTAAGAGAAGCTGGTGTGCTATCAAAACATAGCACTTTTGATGCTTAAAACTTAGGATTTTGTGTGTTCTCAATGTGATATTTGTGGGTTTTATGTGTTTTGTGTTTAGATTTGTAGGAAGAAAGGTAGACCATGATTTTTGGCGAAATTGCAAAAGATTGTTGCTTTTTGGTGATTTATGAGACCCTCTATGGATGGTAGAGCATTTTAAGAGTTGTAAAGGCAGTTTCATGACAAATTCCAATGAAAGATAAATTCTGAAGATCAGCTCAAAAGGACATGCATACGAATCGTAGAGCATTCTACAAGTCGTATTGATGGGTTTCGTGAAGATTTTCAGTGAGGGACAATTCGATGAAGCTGAAGCCTATGAACATGCAGTAGAGTCATGGATCCGTTTACGAGTTGTAAAGTGAAGTCATAGAAGAGAAGTCCAAGTTCCCATGAGCTGATATTGAGACCCTGAATACGAATCGTAGAAGACATTACAAGTCCTAGACCTTTCGTGTAGTTCGCTGACCAATTTCTATTTTATTTAGGACTTAATTGTAATTACAATAAATAGTACTTTTAAGTTATTGTATTAGGGAGGACATCATCATTTAGTACTTTTAGAATTTGTACTTGGAGAACTTAATACTTGAGAGAGAAGATTGTGAGAAAACACTTGTGGCTAAATTTCATCTTCAATCTTGGATTTGTTTGATCTTAATTCAATTAGGTAAGCGTTTAATTATTTTTTTTCAATTTATAATTTCTTCATCCACCCATAACATGAGTGGCTAAATCCACAACTAGGGTTGTGGGAAATATGAAGAACTAACTTAGTAAACTCGGGTAATTTACAATTATTGGAATGGGTATATGCATATATTAATCAATTCTCTTCATTTTGCATGTTTTCTAATGGTGGCAAACATTAGAACCCACCTAGTGTTATTGACTTGACCAAGGTAGTAATGAATAGGAAAAGAGATTAATTAAAAAGGATTCTATTGGTATGTTCTCGTCTAATCAACCGAACTGGGGCAAGGTAAGGTTGTACTGGGAGTTATAGGTAATGGTTAGTATTGCACACTATGAAGATGGGCCAAGTCGCATAGTGAAATTCACCTCTCACGTTTGACCAATGGGTTTGGTGAACTTAAATTATTGTTCTGCATGTTATACATTAGATAAGAATTGAGTTATCAGGTGATACTACGTTGGGGAATCATAGGAAACACGATACCGTAGTTGCTCTCTATTATTGATTGTATCTCGTCATAGTTAGTTTAGTTTACTTTCTTATAAATTATTGTATACCCCCCTTCAGGGAACTGAGTTGCTTAACTACTTGAATTGCTTATTGGTTTTTGTCCTGAGTCTACGTATTCCCTGTGGATTCAACCCTAACCTTGGTTAGATTTTATATCTTGACAACGACAGCTTTATTTTCTAAACAGGAGGTGTAACTTAGGTGACATCAGAAGCCAAGGTGATAGAGTTCATGAACTTGAAGCAAGGCAGTATGAGTATAAGGTAATATACCCTTAAGTTCACCAAATTGTCCAAATTTGCTCCTTCTTTGGTGACTAACTCAAGGGCCCATATGAACAAATTAACTTTGGGTATATTCGACTTAGTAAAGATGGAGTGCAAGGCTATGATGCTTATTAAATAAATGGATATCTCTAGACTCATGACCTGTGCCGAACAAGTGGAGAGTGAGAAGTTGAAAAAGATGAGAACAAGAGAGTCTAAGAAGGCTCGATATGATGAAGGATTTTCTTACGGTGATGGCCGATTACAACAAGGCCAAGGGTCTTCTAAAGGCACTCCTGAAAAGTTTGATAAAGAGAAAGGGACCAATCTTAAGACTCAACCGATGTTGCGAAAGGTAGTGCTATTCCCCTTAGGTGTCCCAAGTGTAGAGGAACTATGTTGGTGTGCTTGAGTGGTACCAATGCATGTTTTCGTTATATAAAGATGGGACACAAGATTATCTAGTGTCCTAATGTTACTAATAAGTGTAAAGAAAGGTGTCCCCAAGGTCAAGTAGCTCAAAGAAGGCAAGTGCAATAAGGTGCCCAAGCTCAAGGTGGTGGTCCACTTAGTAATAGATTCTATGCTCTACATATAGGCAAGAGGTTGATGAATATCCTAATATGGTTGTCAGTATGTTAAAAGTCTTTGATCATGATGTGTATGTTTTTGCTTGACCCTGGTGCCAGTATGTCTTTTGTTACTCCTTATATTTCTATAAAATTTAATTTGTCTTCGAAAGTTTTGCTAGAACCTTATTCGGTCTATACTTTTAATGGTGAGGCAATCCTAGCCAAGAAAGTCTATAGAAATTATTCCATGTTGATCTTACATAAAGTCTTCTGATGCGATCTAGTGGAGCTCTGTGATCGACTTTGTTGTTATTCTTGGTATGGGTTGGTTGTATTCATCCTCTGCTTCTATAATTCTAGGATAGGTAAGGTTACATTTCAAATCCCTAATGAGACTATCTTAGAATGGAAGGGAACTAATTCTGTGTTCAAGGGAAAGTTTGTCTCTTATATGAAAGTTATGAAAATAATTTCCAAGGGTGGTCAATATCATGTTATCCGAGTCATGGATGTTAAGTCTCATATCCCTAATCTTGATTCAATCCTCATACTTAATGAGTTCCCCGATGTCTTTCCCGATGATTTGCAATGGTATTCTCCCTGTAGGGGAAATTAATTTTGGTATTGATCTTTTGCCTGACACCCAACCTATTTCTATACCTCCATAGTGAATGGCCTTGTCGAAATTGAAAGAATTGAAAGATTTGCTTGATATGGAATTCATAAGGCCTAGTGTATTATCATAGGGTGCTCCTGTATTGTTTGTAAGGAAGAAGAATTCTTCATTTTGGATGTGTGTGGATTATCGACAATTGAATAAGGTAACCATAAAAACTAAGTATCCATTTTCAAGGATCGACGACCTATTTAATCAACTAGAACGTACAAGCTACGTTTCTAAGATTGATCTCCGGTTCAGATATCACCAATTGAGGGTGATGTAAGATGACTTTCCAAAGACAGCATTTAGAACTTTGTATGGCCATTTGGAATTCTTAGTTATGTCATATGGACTAACAAATGCACCTGCTGCTTTTATGTCTTTGATAAATAGATTTTCAAATCGTATTTGGATATATTTGTAGTGGTATTTCTAGATGATATATTAGTTAACTTACAGGATGTAAAGGATCATGAAAAACATTTTAGATTGTGTTGTGAACATTGAGAGATAGATAACTCTTTGTCAAGTTTAGCAAGTATGAATTTTGGCTAAGAGAGGTGGCTTTTCTTGGTTTTACCATTTTGAGTGATGGTATTAGAGTTGATCCAAAGAAGAGAAAGGCAGTGAAATATTGGCCTAGACTATTGTCATCCTATATGAAGAGCTTCTTTGGTTTTGCCAGATATCATAGAAGATTTGTTGAAGAATTTTCCTCCATTGCTTCTCCTTTGATGAGGTTGACCCAAAAGAAGGGAAAATGCCGATAGTTCGTTGAACGTTAAAAGAGTTTCTAATTCGAAAAGGATCGTCTTTCCTCAGCTCCTATTTTGACATTGGCCAAAGGTCGGATGGTTTTGTTATACACTGTGATGCTTCACATATTTTGGGATGTATGTTGCTGCAACAAGAAAAATTCATTGCCTATGCTTCAAAGAAATTAAAAGTGCATGAAAAAAACTATCTGACACATGATCTTGAGTTGTTGGTTGTTGTGTTTGTATTAAAGATTTGTCGACACTATCTTTATGGGGTACATGTTGATATATTCACCAACCACAAGAGTTTGCAACATATGCTCAACCAAAGGGATTTGAACCTAAGACAAAGAAGATGGATGGAATTATTGATAGATTATGCTATAAGTGTGATGTACCACCCCGACAAGGCTAATGTTGTGGACAATGCTTTGAATAGAGTGTCTATGGCCAGATTGGCGCCATGTTGAAAATGAAAAGACAGAAGTGGCCAAATAATTGCATTGCTTGAATTGTTTGGATGGGAGATTGAATAGCTTGAGCAATAGTGGTGCGTTAGTACATAATGAGATGGAATCATCTTTAATAGAGGAAGCTAAAGCAAAACAAGGCATGGATCCTGCTTTGATTGAATTAAAGAAATTAGTGGTTGATAAGAAGGTAGAAGTCTTCTCACAAGGGGGAGATAGAGTACCACGTTATCAGGGGCGATTGTGTGTGCCTAATATGGATGGCTTAAGGGAAAGGATACTTGATGAAGTCCATAATTCCTAGTATTTTATTTATCCAGAATCCACTAAGATTTATAGAGATTTGAGAGAAGTGCATTGGTGGAATGGCATGAAAAAAGACATAGCAAAGTGTATGATGGGGTGTGTCAACTGTCAACAAGTGAAGGTGGAAGACCAAAGACCCAATGAGTTGACTCATTACATTGAAATACCAACTTGCAAATGGGAGGTAGTGAATATAGATTTCATCACAGGTTTGCCAAAGACTAGAAAGCAATTTGACTCAATATGGGTGGTTGTGTATAGAATGACAAAAATAGCCCACTTTTTGCCGATGAAGACTTCTTATGGTGCTGAAGATTATGCTAAGGTTTATATCCAATAATTGGTGAGATTGTATACGATACCATTGTCCATTATATCAGATAAAGGTACTCAATTTATTTCTCATTTTTGGGAGTCATTCCAAAAGAGCCTTGGTACGAAGGTGAAGTCAAGTTTAGCATTTCATCCTCAAATAGGTGGACAAGTATAAAGGAAAATACAAATATTGGATGATATGTTGAGGGCTTGTGTTCTTGATTTCAAAGAAAGTTGGTACAATAACTTGCCTTTTATTAAATTTGCTTATAATAGTAGTTTTCATTCAACTATTGATATGGCTCCATTTGAAGCATTGTATGGTAGATCGTGTAGATCACCGGTAGGATGGTTTGAAGTTGGAGAAATGTCATTGATACCAGATTTGGTACTTGAGGCCATGCAGAAGGTGAAAGTTATAAGGGAAAGGTTGAAGCCTGCCCAAAGTTATCAAAAGTCATATGTCGATATTAGAAGAAGAGAAATAGAGTTGGTGGAGGTGATTGGTGTATTTAAAGGTTTCTCCAACGAAAGGAGTGATGTGTTTTGGTAGGAAAGGAAAATTGGGTCCTAGATATGTAGGACCTTACAAGATAGTGAAGAAAGTTGGGAAAGTAGCCTATGAGCTAGACCTTCCTATAGAATTAGCTATGGTTCATCTTGTGTTTCACATTTTAATCCTAATAAAATGCTTGAGTAATCATAATACTATTGTTCTATTGAAGGATGTGTTTATTGAGGAAAATTTGACTTAAGAAGAAGTTTTTGTTGAGATTTGGACCGACAAGTGAAGAAATTGAGAAGTAAAGAAGTGGCATCCATCAGAGTGTTATGGAGAAACCAACAAGTTGAAAGTGCTACTTTGGAGGTTGAAGGAGATATGATGAAACAATAGCCTTACCTCTTTCCTTCTATTCGGGCCTAAGATATTTAATTGTCATGAGCCAAGCCTAGGACCTAGACGTGACACGGCAAATTGGAACCCAAAGGGACCCAAACAAGCCTTTTAGCATATCAATTGCACATACTTGGTCACGGAAGCAAAGTAATCAACATCAAAAGACTATAAATAGGAAGTCTTTAATAGCATAAACCATAGAAGAGCCAAAGCTCAAGCATAATTACATCACTTATCTAACAACACCTCTAGACATAGAATGGACAGGGGCCAAGACACTTTTCGGGCTCACCCTCAAAGTATCAAGAGCTTAACATAAAGAGATAACATAAGCAGTAGTGGCATAGCTAGTGTCCCCGAACATGAGGACTTAAGAAAGCTGAACTTCAAGATGTCCAAAACTAACCACGTGGAGGATGATCGTGAGGAGCTCCAGTTCCTACATGGTAACATCATGTAGGCATAGAGTATGCATTAGTATGTACTAAGTGTGTAGGATGCAATGTAACAAGGGATAGGTAACATAATCAAAATGCATAAGCATAAGCAAGAGATAGTGTAATATCAATATGGCATGCATGATCAATGCTTTAAGTAAAACATGCTTAGTGATAACTAAGGAAAGTAAACCCAATGTGGAATATAAGTATGCTCGAACCTTACACAAACATGCTTGAGACGGACCACATATCCACCCACTCGCCTTACGGTATAACTTATTTGGAGAGTGTTACCAATACTCCTACCTTACGACATATTCTTTTCGGTAGGTAGTATAAGGTACCCTCTACTTTATGATATAATCTTTTAGGTAGAAGCCGCGAATTATTCTACCTTACAATATAATCTTTTTTGTAGGAACCATGAATTATACCTTACAACATGGCCTTTTCGGTAGGTGTTATAAGAATTCCTCACCTTATGATATAATCTTTTTGGTAGGAACCATGAGTCATTCTACCTTATGGCATAGCCTTTTCGGTAGATCTTATAGTATATTCATGCCTTAAGATATAATCTTTTCGGTAGGAGTCATGAAAATAGTTCATCAAACCATCACATTCAAGTCTCAAGTAAGAACTTCTCTTTTTCCCAAGAACACAACAAGCAGGGGAGCCCAACAATTCATCTACAATATCATAAGTCCTTTTCATGAATTTAATGCATACATAAATTCCATTCATCTTCATAAAGTCACTTCACCCATAAGTCATGCAATTGATCCTCAATAACCCATGAACCCTTTACCAGACATTTTATCAAATACTTGGTGGGTGTGTAATGCTAGTTCAAAATCATGCATTCAAGAGTGAAATCATGTGAGAAAACTTAATATAAATCAACCCACCAACACTTGGTAACACCCTGATGCAAGATACATTGAAAGCTCTCACTAAATCTCATCATAGATCACAGATTCATAGCTCAAAATATGCTTAAACAATCAACATTTTATAAAACCACAACATAGTTTATCATCAAATTTCATAATAGAAGATACCCATAGATAATCTAACCTAAAAACATGCAATTTACATAAAATGGAAGGTTGGGCACCATGGGTGAAAGGACCCAATGGCTGAAACCCATATATCTTGGACCTTGAATTTGTTGAAATTGAGTTGTGAAAGACTTGAAGTTTGGAAGTGGGTCTTGTAATCCAAAACTTGCTCTTGAGTTTTTTTCAATTTGTATTGGAGTTTTGATGGAGGATCTCAAGAGAATTCGAGAGTGTATTCAAGCTGAGAGTAATGACTTTGATCCTTTGGAATAAGGTTTAGGTCTTTTGGGGAGGTTAATATAGCATTGGAAGTATAAAAAGGTCATTAGAATGGAATAAATTCAAGAAAATGTCATTAATGAAATGGAGAGAAAATTGATAAAGTGTCACCTCAATTGAAGTTACAGGGATTATGTGGCACTCCACGGTTCGCGTGGAGTGCCCATGAACCAACACTTAGACAATTTCTGGAAATGGGAAACTTTGCCAATACTTGGAATTTTTGCCTAAGTGTCACCTCATGGACTAGTTCACGGGCTATGTGAAGTCACACGATCCGTTTATTGTTCCATCAAACCATACGTAGAAAATTTCACAAAAGTTATGAGACGGTAATTTTACACTTAGAAAAATTTTGGTTTCGGAAGCCTCACGGAGGGCCTCATGGCCCGTGCCACACCACACGGCTTGTGTGGCCTATCGGGGCACATTCCTTGGCCACAATGTGGCTATCTTAGGACCCAGGCCCGTCACACAGCTTGTGAGATGCCTCACGGCTCGTGTGGCTGCCCATGTGGCATCACTGCACAGGAGGGCTCTACGGAAACGGGCATAACTCCTTCATCCAAACTCAGAATGAGGTGAAACCAAGTGCGTTGGAAAGCTAACTCAAAGGAAGTTCATTTGACATATCGTGGGTTGTTCAATTCCATGTGTACAAAAAGTTATGCCTGTTAAAGTTGACCCTTACATAAAGCATCACCCAAAACTCAATTCGTATGGAAGTCTTGAACTCGTCAAAGTATTAGAAGTCTCCCACGACCCTAATACACTCCTCACCTAAAAAAATGAGCCTTGAAACAAAAGATCATTGAGTTATGGGGTGTCACATTAATACAACCTATTCTTTTAAAATTCTCACAAAGACGTATCTCTTGAGAAGTTGCATGCATATATAATCATGAAACTATTTTTGAATGATATGTGATGCGTAAGTTTGATGATTTCTATAAAAATGATTATTAAATTGCATTTTGCATGTATGTTGTAATGTTAACTATGCTCCTGCTATACTCAAACATATTTTTGTCTCATTCGAGGACGAATGATCCTAAGGGAAAGATATTGTAACACCCCTCATGTTTATTGGCTTGGAAAATTGAAAGTTAAGAATTTTGGAGATGGTTTGATCCTACAAGCCAGTCTACAATACGTAGAAGGAACCATAGATCATAGGGGATTCGTGGGATATGCCTAGTGATAATGAAAAATCGAAGAATTTCTGAAAGTTGACTTACGAGAAACTAGGAGTGACCATATTAGAAACTATGACCCGTCAAAGGATTCATAGAAAAGAGCCTTGAAGAACCCAAAATTCTTCCAAGTTTGGAACCACTTTATGGAAGGATCTATGACCCATAAACGATTCCATAGGTCCTCTTGCATATTCGTAGGTTGGAAGCTGTAAATTCAAGAAACTTTACTTTTGTGACACAAAGTTCTACGAGATGGGGTACGGTTCAAAGGTTGATACACGACCCGTAGAAAGAGCTTCGTGGACGGCTCCGGTAATTTTTAATGAAGGATATTTTTGACATTTCCAATTCATCTAAGTCATAAACTACGTTGCGTTGACTATCATAACTGATTTAATCAAGCTAACCTTTATAAGTTCTATTCCTAATTTATTCAAAGTCATTCATCCTCAAAATTTCTCTCAAGGGTTCTTAATATTTCTCTCTCTAAGACAGTGGCTCCATTGAAACTAAAGCTTGAAGGTTTAACTAAGGATTTTTAGGTTTTCTCTTTAATCCTTAAGGATTCTACTTGAGGTATGTACCGCTACATTCATGGATTATTTTCATCCATGAAACAAAATCCAAAACCTTCTTTTATCAAAGTTTCATGACGATTTTATATGGATTTTTATGCTATGATCCCTAATGCATAAATTATGAACATTCTATGCTTATTAAGTCTATTTAAGCATGTATTGTGATGTATTTTATGATGTATATGATATTCAAGTAAAAGTGTGTAATTTCAAAGTATGCATGATTAAGGCTTAATGATTTGATGTGGGTTCATTTACTAATGATCCAAGATTCTTAATTGCATGTTTTCTCTATGAATCCTATCCAATTATATATTTTTGATCCAATTGTACATGGACCCATACTTAGCTCTAGTCTCTTATGATAAAGCGATTTTCATGATTATGATTTCAATGTATGTAACGTATATTTTATGATAATGATGATGTTATGAAAATGATTATGATGACAATGTTAAGGTGGAAATGTCTACCCATACTATGATCTAAAGCAAGTAGATAGACTTTCTTATGACATGAGGTTTTTATGAAAGACTATGATGATTATTTTTTGAAATATGTTGAAAACTATGTATATGCATGATGATTTATGTTTTTTGTGGGATGTGACTTAGCACCAAGAGGGCTTTTATAGATTCCATTGTTGCATAATATGTACCACCATAAGAATGATGTCTATGTTTTTCATGCCTTAAATGTGTGCTAATGGATCCATATCGCTTTAGTGAATGCTCACTGTGCTACGATAGAGCCTAAAGGGTGGGGTCAAATGATGGTTCTCACTGTGCTAGGATAGAGCATATAGGGTGAGGATCAAGTCTACCTGCACAAATCAGACTCCTCTTAGCTTGATGTAGAGTGAACATCAAGATTCCATGCCATAGTTTGCATAGTCTTATATATCAGTTCTAGTCTTAGTCCAACATATGTATGTTGAGGTTATGAATAGATTATATGATGCTTCTTCTCATGGTTCTAAATTTGCATTACTCATGCATATTAGGTCCTAATCCTATTGATAATGATTATGTGTATTAATATTATTACGATGTTATTTGATTCATGGCATACTTACATACTTAGTACCTTTCACATACTAACACGCTTTTCTTTGCCTACATGATCTAATCATATAGGGATGGATGGCGAGGCTTCCATTCCATTTTGTGGCTAGATCCGGATTCTGAGCTAGAAGATTTGTTGGTGAGTTCTCATGCTTTGGGAACAAGCCCCTTATGATTCTTTTTTTTTAATGTTGAGACTTTATCATTTTTTTTATTTTGATGTACATTTTCAAGGTGAGCTGGTGGGCTAAAACGCCCTAAAAATGCCTTTAAAATGTGCTTCAAAAATGCCCATATCGTAATTTTTATAAATCTCAAAATTTGTGCATGATATCAAAAATACAACTTCATATTCGTGATTAGGGGGCAAAATTGAGTAGGAAATGAGTATAATACTGATTTTAGAGGATCCATAGCGAAAAATAATTTTTGCAAAAATTTGAATTCTAGTAGCCATCCGCGCCCTTGGTTTTTCATTTTGTCCCAAGGGCCTTGGGGTCATAACCCCATGCCCACTTATGCGTGAAAACACCTATACTTAGTCATTTTTCAACTCTATAACACGCAAGACTCTCTCAAAACCCTCTCTAACACTTGGCCAAATATTTCATCCAAATTCAAGTGTTTCAAGCTTAATTCCGGATCTCAAGAACTCCATTCAAGCTTCTAGTCTCCTTCAAATCTACATCAACAAAACCCATGTTTGAGATATGTGGGTTTCATCCATTGGGTCCTTTGACCCATGGAGTCTAATCTCCTTTTTTATGAAAATTGCATGTTTTTCAAGTTGTATCTTCTATGGGTATCTTTTATTATGGATTTTGATTACAAATTATGTTGGGGTTTCATGAAATGTTGATTGAATATGCATGTTTATTGATTTCAAGCTTATACTATGAATCGATTATCTATTGAGACTATGCATGTTTTGAGCTACGAAACAATGATCTATTATGAGATTTGATGATGAATTTCAAGGTATCTTATATAAGGGTTTTACTATGTGTTGGTGGGTTGACTTGCATTGAGTATTCTCATATTATTTCATTCTTGAAATGCATAATTTTGAACTAGCATTGCACACCCACCAAGTGCTTGATAAAATGTCTTGACAAGGATTCTTAAGTTATTGATGGTCTATTACATTGTTTATAAGTCAAGTGACTTTATGAAGATTGAGGGATTGTATATATGCATTGTATTCGTGAAAACTATCTATAGTAATGCAAGTTGACCACATCTTGTCAGGGGCTGACTTGCCCGTACTACCATGTTGATGGATAGATACCTTGACCACCTTGTCGGGGATGACATGCCCGCACTACCATGTTGAGGGGTAGACACCTTGACCACCTTGTCAGGGGGTGACATGCCCGTACTACCATGTTGAGGTGTAGAACCCACGACCACCTTACCGAGAGGGTGACATTCCACGGATCCAAGTAGTAGTTGTTTGGTCTATGATTATGGTCACTTCCCACACATGTAATCTATATTTGAAATTTATATGATTGATATGCTAAGAGGCTTGTTTAGGGTTCCTTCGGGTTCCTCATTCGCCATTTCACGTCTAACCCTAAGCTTGGGTCATGACAGACTTGGTACCAAAGCATTAGGTTGTTAATGATCCTTGGAATCCAACACATCATGTCGATTAGAGTCATGTTCATGGTTGTGAAGTGCACTACAACTATGAGTAAGAGGCTATGGAGGTGTTTTAGGAAATAGTCCCCTTGTTCATGATATATGTCATGCTATAGAAGTTAAGGTAAGGCTTTTCGTCTAACAAATATTCATTGATAATTGATATTCTAGATCATGCCTGTTCCAAGAGGAAGATGAAGGAGAGATCGTTCACCCGAGGAGCAAGTGGCCCCTCCCGCTCCTCAAGCTCCTCAAGATGGGGGAGTGGCCATGATGAGTTCCAAGATGCTATCACCGTGTTTGCTCATGCTATGACCAACAAAATCAACCAAGGGGCCAAAGCTCCTTTTGCTCCTACTCCTACCTCAAGAGTGAGGGATTTTACTAGGATGAATCCATCGTAGTTCCATGGGTCCTAGGTGGATGAGTATCCCCAAGAATTCATTGATGAGGTGTATAAGGTGTTGTTCATTATGGGGTTTAATTTGGAGGAAAAGGCGGAGTTGGAAGCCTACCAACTCAAAGGGGTGGCTCAAATTTGGTTTACTCAATGGAAGATGGAGAAGGGGAATGACAATATTATCCCTTGGGAAGAGTTCAAAGTGGCATTTCTCAACCTGTTCTTTGCTATCGAGCTACGGGAGGCTAAGATGATGGATTTATGAACCTTAAGCAATGTTCTATGAGTGTGAGGGAGTATGCCCTTAAGTTCAACCAACTCTCCAAGTATGCTCCACAATTGGTTGCCGAGCGAAGGTCAAGGATGAACAAATTTGTGTCAGGTGTGTCTGACTTGGTTAATGAGGAGTGTCGTACCATTATGCTAATAGGTGATATGGCTTTTTCCTGCCTAATGACATATGTCGAACAACTAGATGGGGAAAATCTCATAAAAAGAAGAAGTGGTGAGTCGGAGAAGTCTCTTTTTGAAGGTGGATTCCAAAATTCTAAAGGTGGTCGATTTCCTCAAGGCCACAAGTTCAACGGCCAAGAGTCTTCTAATGCTCCTAATAGAAGGTTTGCTAAGGAAAGCCCAAGGTTCTAAGGTGGTCGTGGTGTGGTGCATAAAACTAGTTGACAAAGTTGTGGTAGCAACCATAATGGTCCATGTTTGAAGGACTCCAATGCTTGCTATGGTTGTGGTGAAGTGGGTCATAAGGTGATTGATTTTCCACGTGCTAGGAACAAAGGTTGAGATGGCCATCCACAAGGCCAAGGAGCAAATGCGGGTCAAAAGGGGAGAGGAGACCAACAAGGGGGTGCTCCAAGAGAAAATAGATTCTATGCTTTTCAAGGGAGACAAGGGATAGATGAGATGCCCGATGTCGTCACCGGTATGATAGAGGTTTTTGATTTTGATGTGTATGCACTTATAGACCCAAGTGCGACTCTTTTTTTATTACTCCTTTTGTTGCCAAAAAGCTTCATGTTAGTCCCGAATTGTTGTGTGAGCCTTATGAAGTGTCTACCCCCGTTAGTGAGTCCATTGTTGCTACAAGAGTCTATAGAAATTGTCCTAGGTTTATTTTGCATAAAATCTTGCCTTGTGATTTTGTTGAATTGGATATGGTGGATTTTGATGTCATTCTTGGTATGGATCGGTTGCATATGTATTATGCTTCTATTGAATGTAGAACTCGCAGAGCAAAACTCCTATTCCCTAATGAGCCCATCCTTGAGTGGGAAAGTCGTGATGTAGTGGTCAAGGGTAGATTATTTTCTTGTCTTAAAGCCCAAAAGTTGATTTCTAAAGGTTGTCTCTATAACCTTGTAAGGTTTAGGGATGTTGATTTCAAAGTCATTCCTATAGAGTCGGTTTTGGTGGTTAATGAGTTTCTTGATGCCTTTCCCAATGAGCTACTTGATGTCCCTCCCGAAAGGAAAATAGACTTTGGTATAGACCTTCTTCTCGACACTCAACCCATTTCTATTTCCCCTTACCATATGACCCCGATAGAGTTGAAGGAGCAATTGAGGGATTTGTTGGAGAAGGATTTTATAAGGCCTAGTAAGTCACCTTCGGGTGCACCTGTATTATTTGTGAAGAAAAAGGATGGTTCTCTTAGAATGTGCTTTGATTACTGGCAACTTAATAGAGTCACCATAAAGAACAAGTACACTCTACCAAGGATTGATGACCTTTTTGATAAACTTCAATGGGCTAGTCACTTTTCTAAGATTAATCTTTAGTCCGGGTATCACCAAGTGAAAGTGAGGGAGTGTGACATTCCTAAGATGACTTTCCAGACTAGGTATGGAGAATTTGAGTTTGTGGTTATGTCCTTTGGGTTGACTAATGCTCCAGCTATATTTATGGACCTTATGAATAGGGTCTTCAAACCCTACCTTGACTTGCTTGTGGTGGTTTTTATTGATGGTATCTTAATCTATTCACATAGTGAGGAGGAGCATGTGGATCACTTGAGGGTGGTGTTGCAAATCTTTAGGGACGAGAGGTTGTATGCAAAATATGAGAAATGTGAATTTTGGTTGAAAGAGGTTGCTTTTTTTTCTAGGGCATATGGTGTCGGGTGATGGCATTAAGGTTGATCCTAAGAAGATGGAAGTGATTAGAAATTGTCCTATACCTTTGACTCCATCAAACATTAGAAGTTTATTGGGTTTGGTAGGCTATTGCCGGAGGTTTTGAAATGACCCCAGAAAAAGTGCCCAAAAATGTGCCTCGGAAGTGTCCGAAATCATAATTTCCATATATCTCAAAATTCGTGCGTGATATCGAAAATCATATTCTTGTTCAGCAGGAAACATTGAGTGGGGAAATGGTTCTAAACCAAATTTTAGAGCAACTGTAGCGAATTTCAAAATTCCAAAGTGGCGAAAAATAGTGAGGTTTTCGAGCCCCAGGCGTGATGCACTAGGGGCACGCCTCAGTGTCAAAAATGCCCAGTTTTTTTCAGTCTATCCAAGGCTTTTGGGTCTTAGGTCAAAACCTACCCACAAGTGGAAGTACCTATACTTAGCCTTGTTTCACCCTCATATCATTCAAGATATTCCCAAATACTCTCTTAAACACTTAGACAACATTTCACCTCCAAATATCAAGTCCTTAAACTCATCCAGATCTTAAGTTTCTCATTCAAGCTTCAAGTTCCCATCTCTGATCTTCTTCAAGGATCCTCCAAAGTCAAGGTATGTGGCTTCTTTCCTGGGTTCCTTTCACCCATGTTGTCCAAGTTTTCTTTTACCTAAAATTGTATGATGTAAAGTTTATTTACTCATGGGTCTTATTAATTATGAATTTCACTACACACTATGTTGACGTTTCATGAAATTGTGATTGTTTTAGCATGTTTTGGGCTATGGATCTAAGGTGTATTATGATATTTGATGAGGGGTTTTGATATATATTGCTTCGGGTGCTACTAAGTATCTATTACTGCTTTTACATTGAATTTTCTAGCATGATTCCACTCTTGAAATGCATGATTTTACACTAGCACTACACACCGGCCAATTATTTGAAAAAATGTCTAGTTATGGTTTCGTGAGGAATTGAAGGTCCAATGCATGTCTTATAGGTTGAATGAATTTATGATAGTGAAAAGAATGTATGTATATGATATTATATCTATAGTGTTGGGAATTGACCAAGCCTCACTTGGGAGGTTGTAGGCCCGGGTAACCTTGTTGAGGGGTTTGAACTTCGATCACCTCGCTCGGGAGGTGATAGGCTCATGCAACCTTACTGAGGGGTTTTAACCTCGATCACCTTACGCAAGAGGTGGAAGGCCCATGCAACCATGTCAAGGGGTTTGTACCTTGATAACCTTGTTGAGAGGTTTGTACCTCATAAACCTTGTTGA